>JACCGJ010006316.1:0-30439 GCA_013407085.1 Atriophallophorus winterbourni
AGGAAGTACAAACATTCGATATACTTGGAATTAGGTGGGCGAAAATATTACAGGAATCCGTCACAACATACACAGAAGCCCAAAAACATACTTGAAAACAAAGTCATAATGCATGATATTCTTTCATTTTCAATATAAACAAGCAATACCTTAAACCTTTGTAGACTTGTACATGACTATAATGATTTACTTGGTAAATTTTAGGATATTTTTAAAATTGGCAGTTCTCCTACTAATGACCTTGAATTTTAAATCTTGAAAAGTTCAAACAGCAATGAATGCCACAGGAAAACTATTGGCACTTATGATCACCATGCAATTATTAGAAATTATACCCGCTCTAAATTGTCTCAAACAAGTGGGCCTGGAGTGCTTTTTACCCGAAATTATGGTGATCGGCTGAGAAAGTAATGATTTTCCTAAATTGCTGAGCTGGCCTGAACAACCAAAAACACATTTGTATTCTATGTTTCGGGATTGGTTCCGATAAGCGGAAGAAGCTCTTGTTAGCCATCGCTTGTGTATCGGCAATTGCAGGCCCAATTTTGATGTCTAATTGATATCGTTTTTGTAGGCCTTTTAGTTATGCCCGTATGGTCTACATTCAGCGGACCTTATCAACGCATTCTCAGATATATCTTTAAATTTTGCTCAAAGCTAACTCAGCAAAGTGCTATTCCTCAATGTTAAATCATATAATAGGGTGGAGTAATGACTATATGAATAGTTTAATGTGGATTATTTCCTGTTCGTTTTCAAAAAACACAATACTTTTGTCCGAATAAATACGAAAATTGATATCTATTTCAAACAAAATTCGCTCACAGATTATCCGGGACCAGCGTATCACATGGTGAGAAAATTGGCTTTATTGTTTTTTTGGAACCACGAACAGATTGTACATATTTTTTCGTTAGACGAAAGCCATAATATTTGTTTACATGAATTTCAAATTTGTTAGAGCACAATCCATAGTTAATTTGTTGAAAATATCATCTGTTATTATCTGGAAGATTAGTATCTGTCTTCGAAGAATTGGGGTGCAATAAAACAATTGAAGTGAATACAAATTGCCTAAAAATCTGTAGGCCATTATAACTGTTTAAATAATATACTCCATTTTGTAAAATGTCTTCAAGTTTAACAGATTATTGACAAATTTATCTTAATAATGGTATTGTGGTGCTCAGATAGTTCGTTTAACCAGAGAGCGAAATATTTAATTGGAAAATTTTCATCATTAGACAAACGTTTCGTAACAAAAAAATCTCTAAATGTGGCGCTGAAATATAGTCGTCGGAATATATACACGATATAGAATTTGAATCTGATTTTAATTTTCTTCAATAAAAATGCTTTGCAAATAGAATGCTTTCACCTAACATTAGGTGACCTGTGTTGACAATCTTAAATATAGCAGGATCGTTTCACGCGTTCATTTGAACTCTTTCCAGGGATTTCCTTACCCATATTTTGTTCCAGGTAAGTGGTCATTGGTTTCTCTAATATCACATTATTCATTAAATATTGTTTATTTTTCTACATGTTGACCTGAATCAGACGATGTCGATTTTTAGGGTACATCGCTCACAGCACCTTCAGCGAACTACAGTACTGGGAGGATAGGCGGCCGTTGCACGCTTTCCGGGTGTTCTACTTCCTGCAGCCGGAGCGGTATCTGCTTAAAAATGGAGCTTTAAGCAGTACAAGATATTACCACTTTAATAGTCAATCGCAAGAGTTTCCTTATCTGTATTGTCTTTGTATCTGTAGCAAAGCTTGGCTAAATTTTGATATTCAGAGTTTAAATCGCGAAATAGACGAAACGACCCATTAAATCAATAATATAAGTTATATATGTTTGCATGCTTTGGATCACTGTCTTTGAATGTCTCCCAATCGTATCGGTATCACAATGCAATGCGCTACGTGAGTTTGTTTAGCAATTGACTACTCAGTAGTACCAAATTCTATAAAATATTTAAAACGTCGATCACCACTGCCACAATGTAAGAACTAGCCCGAGTTTAAATATTATTTGCGCTCAGAAGCAATTCAAATTGTTTGTCTGGTGATGTCTAGCTCATATAAAAGCTGCTTTAACATTCATGTAGTTGGGGAATTTAGCCTCACGGCTAGCTTGTTAGACTATTTAAGGATATATTTTGGTGCTCACATCCCAAGCCCTTACGATTTCTGGCTGCTTGACGGCCGTATTAAAGGGGTATAGTGTCTAACAAAAGTATACTTGAATGCCACTGTTGAATCGAGTTCTTACAAAGAACCACATTGTTTAAATACTAAATCCCACCGTGATTCTTGGCCAAGCGCTGGAATCGCTTACAAACAACCAATATATTTTTGTGCTCACATCTCCACTCCTTATACACCACAACCTGTTTCTGGCTGTTTGCCGTCATCAGGTGGAGAGCGCCGAGGATGTGAGCACTCCTCGCACTTTCAATGAGTTTATCTGTTGATTTAGATCCGTTGTGGGGATCCGTCATCCAAAGGTCGGTTCCTCCAACTTGCTCAACGTTTGCATTCAAGTGATATCTTGATTAGATTGAGTAAATTCGCACCTTTATGATGTCATCACTTCCAATAAGTTTATTTAGCATTTTTAAATACAAGCATTTCTGGTATGATGTCCTCTATAGAATCTGGATAAATTCGATTCAAATATAACTTAATATGTTCTTCATTTTTTCAGATGCATACGCTGGACAATCTGTTAGCAAAAGAAGCGGGTTTTTTTGCTTTGTTTTTTTTTCAATTTTGTATCCACTCGTTTCTTCAAATGGTCAATGGCTTTTGTTTAGGAAGATCATTGGAGAATACTAGAAAAACTACTAAAGATCGAACAAACAGACAGATTGTCGTATGGGTAGAATGTTACATCGTCGAGGTCAAAAAGAATGTGGGAACAAATGAAGTACATTCTTCAGTCAACGACGTCACCAATGTCTGAGGCATTCGGATTTGTGATATAAAATAGCACGACTTACCGCAAATGTGATCAAGCAAGATGGATAGTTCAGCGAAGGCAATATTCTCTAAACTTGATTACACCCGCGTTAGGATTGTTCAAGTCCACCAAATAAGTTGGACGAATTTCCCGAAGTTGCGATGACGAATATGTTACCACTATAAGTTCAAATAGGTAACACGAAGTGAATTGGCAATGCTTATCAGTAGATATATCATTTCGAGCCGATAATAGGGAATGGAGAACACCGAGAGTGATAATGGAATTTTATTGTGTGAGGCTAAATATCAGGCTGCATTTCAAGGTAGTTTACTGGCGGGCATTCAAAATGTCGGTTAATGAGCATTTACAAACTGCTATTAATATAATATGCGCAATAAACTTACGCTCGTTGTAAGATATGGCCGGCAACCAAGTTTTTTAACGTTTCCATATACTATTAAATGGGAAACAATGCACTAGCTTCATACGAGCTCAGCCTGTCGAAGAATATTGTTAATATGTTTCAGACTACTAATCAGTAATAGATCCTTCGAAATAATCGCAAGGTAAATCACGACTTTTCATATTGTGAGCAGTGGACCCGAGTTTTGTTCTTATTTAAGCACAGAAGCAATGTATATACTCTACCTCGGGTGGGGACCGACTTTCGTACCATTGCTATGGTAGTTACATGCCTCTAAATTTGTTCTGAACATTACACTTTATCATTTATTGTAACATGTTTAGTGCCTTAACTATCGTGATATACTTACAAAATGTTATTGCGTTCCCTAAAGATTTTTTCACTACATTGAATCTTGAGGAATTCATCAGAAAATGGAACCAATATTTTTCAGAAATGCTTTTAATTTCTCTATGTATTAACTCATGGTTACACTTGTACTTCAATGGAAATGTCGAAGGCAATTTTCGAGTGTTTCTTCTTCTCGGAAGAATCACTCATAGCCGACAGTTATTCTGAAACGGATTGCTTGTTGTTCACTTGAGTGCTTACAATTGATCACAATGTTCTGGTAGAAAATGAAAATCCAATCAAGCGTTCAGTACGCTCAAAGGGACGAATATATTGTGGTGCTTTCATTCCCTGCTCACGCTTCAGATAAAGAGAGTAAGGATTGCATGGGCAATAATGTTTACGTGATTTTTTCACTACTTTTCCGTTGATTCAAGGATCATTGCAACTATTCTCAATTTATCCACCTGATGACGACAGACAAAGCACCGTGGATAACGTTTATCACTGTATTAGGGACTGATTTCAAGAGATTAGCGCACGCTAAGTCTAATATTTTTCATTCATCCGAGCGCTATTTTTCTGTATCGATGTTTGAAACTTTTTTCATTGTCTCTACCGGATGAAAGCCAACATCCAAAGCCCGGTTGTGCTGTGTAATGGCAGATGAATTGAGCACTCCCCAAACTTGTGAATTTCATTGATTTGATCTTTTGAATTAGATCTACTGTGAGAGTCGGTCATCCAAAGTTTGGCTGCGACAATCTTATTAGCAGTGTCATTCAAGTATAATTTTTTAACACTTATAAATGTTTTAGTGAATTATTATCGTTAAATATGTTCATTTAAAGTCTTCTTAAAAAATTTATAACGCTATGGATGAATTCAAAGCAAATGTTTAAAAAAAACAATTATTGACAGATTCTGGTATTGCATGGTTTGTTGTTATTAATTGATTGGACGTATACGAATGCATTTGAAATGATAGAACTCAACATCATTCATCTTCATGGTATGCCATTGATGTATTTTGTTTTCAAAAAGGAGAACTTTTCGATAAGATTCTAAAATTCAATTTAGGCGTAGAAAAACTCGTTTAGAATGTATATAATAATCAAAGACCCTCTTGTTGTCATTGGTCTCCTCCAGTCGATGTCGACCTTGAATGTACATCACAATCGCGTGACGTTTCATGTTCTAGAGCTTTTTGAATGACTAAACACTCCAATTCAAGAGGAACAAGCTCTCCCGCAGCGCTTGCGACGATGGGGTGAACTTGGTCTTTGGGCGTCAGTTGCACGCCGCAAGTGATTTGCGTTCATCAACCAAGAGCTGTATTTACTCATTCCCAGTTGCCTTAAATATGAGCGGTCAAGAGCAAGTTCTTCCCAACTTGCGGGGTCGATGCCAAGAGATTTTTTATTTGTTTTGTAAACGCCTTTATACCGCAAGTGCGGTTGACTTCCTGATTGCAACTCACCATAGAATGATAGTGTCTTGGTTTCGTTTGAGATGTTTTATCTGATCTATATTTGATTCCATCTCCTATTTATAAAAGCGCACTATTGACAAACGTCACCAACATCGAGTTTGCTGTAGGTCAACGTATGGGCAGGCCTACCTTGACTGTGTATCTATCACTAATCCACGTTAATACCATATGAACACAAGAACCGGACAAAGTTTTCTACCGAAATATTACTCTCCAGTGTGCTTTGTAGATGAATTTCTGCCCAATCGGGACGAATTATCAACTTCGGGAATGATTTCAGCTGAGAACACGATCTAGGAAATCGCTTGAGGCCTTGACTATGAAACACTTTCCAGCAATCTCGTTTTAAATCTTTTTACTGATTTTTGCGAAACGCAATTGTTGAGATTGATTGAATAAGATAAAACGTTCATTGTGTGGAGCATTTCTGGTCAACAAGTGGCCGATATGTTAAGCGTCTGGCCAACTAACACACATCGAATATGCCTCGATTCAACCCTGAGGTCAACCAGTCCAACGCTAATTGCGTTCACTCACGAATACCACAAAACAACCAAAGTCGTTTGGACAAAGGCATTTATTACGCACAAGACAAATAACGAACACACGATTATCTTATATGGGCCAAACAGACGGTCACAACACGGATTGTCAAACGTGTCTGTCACTTCGATCTGATTTGTCAGTCGATTTCTTCCTAACCAGCACACTTCGTCACTCAGGACTCGTTTGACCGACATTAACGAATTGCATATTGTTCGATTGCGGCTGACGATGTCCATCTTTGCATACTTCCGAGGATGTTGTCGCTTGAACCGTTCAAATGCACTCATTTCGAAACCCGAAATATTCATTCTTTCATTCATTCAGTCCTCTCCGTGCCGGGTGGCACATAAGGCGAAGACAACTTCACGCCAGTGGTTCCGGTCTGTCACTGCTTCTGTTGTGGTCTGCACAGTGAATCCTTGTGCATGTAGTTCGCATTCCAACATTCTGCGCCAAGTTTCCTTGGGCCGTCCCCTTTTTCGTTTACCTTGCGGATGCCAGTGCATGGCTATCTTCATATGCGAACTGGGATCCATCCTGCAGACATGACCGAACCACGGATCTGCTGTCATCGTTTCCGTAGCAATGTAGGTTTTACGGAATAGGGTTGCTAGCCCTAAGCCCAAACCTCCTCCTTTCTCAGACGGGCTTGGGACCGTCCTTGGCGGAATATTACGATTTCGCAATTGACGTCGTCGAACTTTTCGGCGTTTCTAGCGCTTGTGTGGTAACGGCGAGTGATGTTCTACATATCATTCGAAAGCGCTAATCCAATTAGCACCTCCACAGTAATGCCAGTAGCCCTCTCTCGGCTTGCACAAACCAATAGCAGGAAGCCCGTAAGTGACCTACATCTCAACATCACAAGTATCCTTGTCACTGAAGAATTATAACAAAAATGTTTGAGGGCAACGTCAATTGATGTGGTCACGGATTTAGCAACGTCAGTAAAACATACCAAGCGTGTCTAGAGCTCAAATGTAACGGCTTTTTTAAAGAAACGCCCAACAAGATTCTTGATTTATCGTTTACAAAGCAAATAATTGTACAAGTCCTTGTGCATAACGGAAGCGCTGATGGTTTTCGGTTAACTGGGACAGATACAGCATTATTCAACATAAAATTTCTTAACGCTTCTTTGAACATCATTTTACTCCGTAGCGATACAACTTCGGATGGTAAATTGTTCCAGAGGATACATACACGGACTGAATAAATGTTTAGCCGGAAGGTTTGAATTTGAAGAATCAGATTATGACTGCGTTTTGGAGTCTGGAACCAACTCTTAAGTAGGACCTGAGTGGGTAATACGCCGTAAGGATTATTCTGTAGGTTAGAATTCGAGAGTGTTCAATCCATATTTAGATAAACACTTCTCAAGGGGTACGTTATACAATCCGGTAGCCACGCTGGTTACCTTATGATCAATCGTCTTGAGTAAAACAATGTTATTTTCCGAACCCTGATATCCACGACTGATTGTGTGTGTCTTGGCTACCTTTATCAATGGATATTTCCGAAAAATATTCCTTAATTTTGACCACTCAGTTCTCGTCTCGTGTTTGCCGCTTCGAGGGCATTCGACTGACTGGATGAGTTGATTTACTACACCATTCATTATGGTCTTCATTTCCTCCAACTCGACTGAAATATTATACTTTGTAGGTTCAGAAATTGTGAATGGTGTATCGTACTGAGTTTACTCCTTATTCACAAGTGTATCTTAGGTGGCTATTTAATTTTGCTTAAATGACTTGAGTCTTATGCTGCATTAGACACTGTGTTGTCGGTTTAAGCCTGTAAAAATCGGTAATTGCTATTTCGATTGTGTAGTTCTTCTCGTCACCCGAACTAATAATCGACGCTCTGCTTTCAAGTATCGCTGATGTGATGAATAATTTACTGTCCTACAGTTTTTTTAAATGTTATCTCGCGGGACGAAAATTGGTAGATAAATGTTTACAATTACATGTGTTTTTACGTTTGATTTCAAAAGGATGACCATAAAACACTGTTATACGGGTTTCTTACAAGGAACCACGATGTTTAAATACAAAATCACGAAGTAATTCCGAATAAGCGCTCGAGTAGCTTATAAAAGAACAATGTATTATGGTGCTCACATCCCCATCTCCAATGCTACCGGTCTCTGGATGTTTGCCGTCATCAGGTGGAGACAGTAAGATTAGGTTCAGTGAGCCTTGAAACAGTGGGTAAGTGGTAAACAAAGTTATACTTGAATACCACTGTGACATAGGGTTCGTACATCGAACCACGGTGTTTCAACACAGAATCACAATGTGATTCTTGCTCAAGCACTCAAGTCGCATATGGATGACCAAAGTAATTTGTTGTTCACATCCCCCGCACTTACAAAGCAATACCGGTTTCTGGCTGTTTGCCGTCATCAGGTGGAGACAGTAAGATTAGTTTCAGTGAACCTTGAATCAGTCGATAAGTGAAAAACAAAGTTATAATTGTAAGCCACTGTTATATATGGTTCTCACAAAGAACCATGATGTTTAAATAAACTGAATCACACGGATCGATCTCCATCCAATGTGCGATCTTATATTTTCATGTGAAATTACAGACACATTTTGTGGTTTTGCATATAAATACATGTCTAGCAGATTCAGAAATACTACAGCAGCAAGTACTGAGTTTGAGTTCAACCAACCTGCGGATAATGTTAATATTTTTTGTTCACATGGAGTCTGAAGGCAATTGGTCTTTCTAAGCTTATAACAGCTTCAAATAAGTCAATATCTGATTTTGCTGAAAACTGTACTTTCTATTTAGTATACTGTCAGCAATGTTATAAAGAGTGCACGTGTAGATGTCGAACGTTTTAAAAACTGAAAGTCCGGAAGTTGCTTCGACATTTCACAAACTAAATGGAGTAGCTTATATAGCAGCTAGTAGATAAGCTTCGTATAACAACACACCTCATTTTTTTCGGTGAAATCTTTCTAATACAGCCACCCATTAAAAGTTTCTTCGGGAGCAGTTTGTCCCACAATTCACGCGAGAAACTTAAATCTCCAAGCTAACAAAGTATAAGATGCAATAATTATTGTGAAACATTTTTTCTAAATGCTGTCAGTAAACTTTTTTGATGTTTCTACCGATGATGCTGATGGAAGGTAATTAAAATCTTAGTTTTGTTTCTGCAAGAGAAGATCAAGCTTAAATTTGAAGTTGTTCCTGTGACAGCTTCATGAGTACTGTCGGAATCCGCGTATGAATTTAAATGTTGTGTAAGTGCGTGGGATGTGAGCAACACATTACATTGGTTTGTGTTTAATTCAACAGTTTATGACTATTTCAGAGGAGAGGTGATAAGCATATTGGGTAGTCTAGAATTCTGATGAAACACTGTTGCATTTTGGAAGCTTTTGAAATCGGTCGATACGTTAAACCTTGTTGTGTGTCCATTAACTACGTAAACACCGATTCCGCTTGAACGATGAAGGTAGTTTTCAGCATCGAAAGTGATGATAATTACCAACGTTCACGTTGTTCTCTCAGTGACTAGTTGGAAATCACAGACGGTAATTCTAACGTGTGCGAACTAGGGAAGCGTTGTTTGCAGATGATGCATATATTGTGGTTCACACATTCTCAGAATGAATCAGTACATTACTTCACTTATCTCGGTTCAATTATTGCTAATCACACGTGAATTAAAAAGTGGATTATCATAACAACTGCCATCTTATACCGCTGGAAGTGTGAAGCGACCCCAAGCTAACAGTAAAATTAATATTGTTGGAGAAGAAGGAGAATGCTTTTTTGGGAAATATTCAAAATGTCAACGGCAAACTAACGTTGTACGGAAAAATCAAAATCTATAAAACTTTCGTTGTAAAATATTAGCATAAATTTTAAGCAGAGTATATCAACAACATCATTTTGACCATCATTGACAAACACGAGTTTCTGGTTGACAAGGATATATCGATGTATACGGGGTAAAATCCTTTGATATATAGATGCTACGAAACACAATATGATTGACGAGTCATTGAATGACCTTGATTGTTAATATCGTTAAGCAGCGGGAGAAAATGAACGTTGATAATAACAATGATAATAATAAAGCTTATTTGCACTCATCAGTTAGGGACAGTAGGTTCAGGATCCGCATGAATTTTGAGGTTATAACTAACTTTTTGTAATTAATTTCGTGTCATTTTAAATCTTTCTTTCACATGTTTGGTGAATCTTTTGTTTAAATAATTTCTAGGACGTTGTTGAATTTGATTGTCATTTTAGGCACTTGTAATTTGCTTGAATTTTGCTTGTCGTATATTTTTGACAGAGACATTTTGAATGGCAGATTTCGTCGCTTTTGCTTTTGCATTGAGTTGTTTCTATGGTATATTTGGCTCTATCTGTTCTGGCTGTTAAAATCCAGTAGAGATGAATACTGTAAAGTCTAAGACGTGAGCAACGCGTAGACCACCCGAATCGTTGTTCTGAATTTGTCGAGCTAAGAAACGGGAGGTTTACGCGTTGCTCACGTCTTTGATGTTACATCAACACGACCTTTCACTGAAAGAATTTGGTGATTTTATTTCCACCAGATGTTTAAACGATTCTGTTCTGTAAGGAGTTCATTATAAGATCCGCGGCATCTGAGGCAATCAAACCCATCAACAAAAATGATGTTTTTATCTGAATTAAATTTCACATTATTATGAATTTAACGAGAGATTAGTGTTCACATGCGTCGATCATGACCACAATTGTCGGGTGCATGAAACCTAACGTCGTCTTGATAAACCTCATCACACAGGAGTCCATCAACAATATTGTTTATCACATCTTGAAATACAAGTGGTTGAACCTATAACGCAAACTAAAGTAAATAATAACGATACAATCCAAATGGTGTGATAATCGTCGCAGCTTCATTTGATGCTTCATCAAGTAATACCTGTAAATAATATTTAATAACGATAATAATAATAATAGTATGTCAATTGCATAACGCTCAATGATGTTTTAATATTATTTGAAGAATGGCTATATAACCGTGCAGAGTTTACCCATATCCATATCGTCATTTCCGAGAGGATTTTATTCTGGATTTCAATATTTGGACTACGGCAAATCACCCTTGGTTAAACTTATTTATTCGGAGAAGCTCGCATAAGAAAAGGGCTAACGCATTGAATCGGGTTGACTCTCAATCACGACGACATTTTTGCAAGTTCCGTTCATGCCGGTTACTTAGATATATCTAAAGCATTCGACAGAGTGAATCACTCCTTACTGCTTCAGAAGCTTCAGAATGTTGGCGTCATCGGAAACCTACTAACATGGTTCACAAGTTACCTGTCTGGACGCAAAGTTAAAGTCAGAATAGATGGTGAAACTTCTCGAACAATTGAACCCACGAGCGGAGTCCCTCAGGGTTCGGTTCTCGGTCCGATACTGTTTCTCTTATTTATAAACGATCTACCGAACTTACTAGCATGTAAGCTTGTTTTATTCGCAGACGACGTAAAAATCTGGACGAAGGTCAACTCTATCGAGGACTGTCAATTTCTGCAAGGAGATTTGAATAAACTGCAACAGTGGTCAATCCAAAACAAACTGCCATTTAATTTCCGCAAGTGCAGAATGTTGCAAGTCGGAAAACCCTTTCCCTTTCCCTCTACACTTGGCAGCCACCCGCTTGAATGGAGTACATCACAAAAAGATCTCGGAATCTTGGTGTCTGGCACTTTGAAAAACAGCCTACAGTGCGAAGCTGTCTACAAGCGTGCGTGCAGCTTGCTAGGTTTACTGAAACGCATTTTCGGACGTTTCCCACCACACTCACTCGTGAAATTACTAAACAATTACATACATCCTGTCGTTGACTACGCTGTACAAGCTTGGACGCCATGGATGGAAAAAAACATCTCGCTCCTCGAACGAATTTATCACAAGGCAACCAAAACGGTTACCGGATTGAATAATTAACCCTTTGAGCAGCGACTGACCAGACTTGGACTGTGCACCCTCGAGCGCAGACGTATCCTACACGACCTCACTCTGACATATCGAATCATCTACGCGAAATCCCACCCTCTCAAACACCTCTTCAAGTTTCGTTCCGTTGTGCCCACACGCAGCCACCCTTTGACCCTTCAAATCCCACGCTCACGATTGAATTGTCGTCGTCACTTCTTCGCTGTTCGTGTATGATTCTTGTGGAATAGCTTGCCGATAGATATTGTTACCTCATCGAACGAGCACATCTTTGAACAAAGGTTACGAAACCTTATAATGAGAACTACTGCGTTGGCCCCTACCTATTGATGTCTATAAAATTTTAACGCACGGAACTACCGTCCATCCAAAGATTCTTTTCCCTCAGTCTGTGTTGCCATTGAGGATTATTTTTGCTCCACCTAATAAGAACATGGACATTATCATACAAGTAACGATTTTTTTAATAATTTTTTTATACGTATATCCTATGGTATTGTACAGCAATTTGCTTTTTTAACCATAAATCTTGAATCTTGAATCTTGAAACGTGAAACAACATACTCAGTTATGTTAAGAATTCTCCAAATTAAAACATGTTCGAAAGAAATCTTTATGAAGAAGAAAAATGACTTTATTCGTGTACACGAATTTTCAGCATTTTATGCCATTTGGCCCTAAACACAAGCATTGAATAAAACCATACATCCTGACCTCATAGATGAACATTTGTCCCACCACTGTGCGATCGAAAACAATTTACGCCCTTTGCATTTTTACCTTATTCTTGACGGTATATGAGAATCAAAGAATGTTTCAAAAGTTGTTATATCGCTTGGCTCCTTTTAAGTGAAGCATGTGCCGTATGCAATTTAATGGAGAGTTATCATCAATTTTTTCAACGGACAAAAGCTTTCGTGGGTTTTTCTCGATAGTGAACGAAGTGCGTGAAATTTTAGCATATCCAAGTGCATTTTATGGGTTAACAGCGAGACGGTTGTATATGGAATCAGCAACCTCCTTTGCGACTGACGGTGGCAACATACCAACTACACGGTTATACTGGGTTCGTTGAGTTTTCAAGCGTCAAGATACGAATAGTGATTTGATTTGTGCGAGGCAAGAATCGTTTATACCAGGAGGGTGTTACAAGAGATAATATTACTGAATTTCTGAAGCTTGCCAATAAAACATCTACAAGATATAATTCAGTGAAACGTTTTAGGCCTAGACCCATGATGCCGCTACGTGAAAGCGTTTTCTGTAAACGTGTGGTCAACCACTGTAGCCAACCAACGTGTTATGAGGAAATTAGACGATAGCTGGTAAACCTTATTTTGAGATATTGTCTAGTGAAAAACTGAAAAAATAAAAAAAGCAAATTATTGTATTGCTCACCCATTTTGCATCGTTTCCTTAATCGAAGTCATCTCACCGAGCTAGTAACGAGAACCTCTAACTTTCTTTCCAGATATCCGGGAACAAGAGCGTGTGAACCAAAGGAACTGAATATTCAATAAACAACTGCCCGATGCTCAACCACACACCTTCGAAGAAAATCTGGTCGCCTGATTCAGCCAACTTGAGCTTAAACTTGAACCATCGTGGTGTAATCCGTTCTAGGGGCAATATATAAAACACGCGGCTCTAGTGCATCCATTTTACGGAAGAAGTCTATGATGAAGCTGAAAAATTATAGCATACCACCAGCCATTTGCATAATGTGTAGTGATGATATTAAATTTCTTCTACTGAACTTATTTAAATTCTCAAAAGAATCTGGAATCTTTAATTAAGAATGGAAACACTTTGTTTAAACACCCAGACATAAATTTGGCTAAAATCACACTGTAACAAATTATAGCCCAATTAATTGACACCGTGTATGCTCCTAATATTTTTTACACCAGCGTTACTTGTTGACGTTGATGCTTCCTAACTATTGTGTTTCTAAATGAGCTAGGGTTAGAAAGAAGCGCTTGTGTCTGCCTAAATGTGGGTAGGTGAACTGAACACACAGAGGCTGGTGTGTTCCGTGAAACATGTCATTGATTGCAGAAGGCGTTGAAGCTTATGTTCTAGCTCGTGTGCAAAATACGGATGACTCACGCTGCATGCTCTCAGTTGTATCAAAATATGATTCGTTTAGTTGTGTAATTGTAATTTGCTGCTCCTTATGACCAAAACGACTCTGAATTGTTATGATGTCAGGTTTCATAGTAACATTGGATTTAAAATAATTTTATTCTCTGATAAATATGACACGAAACATTTATCCGTGAATTTTATGAGATCTTGTGTTCGCTGTTCAATGGTGTTTATGCGCAAGCGGATAAAATCAGCACAATATACCGGAAGGTCATATGAATTGAGAATCCAAATTTGCATGTATTGTAGGAGATAATTATTAACTACATTAAATAGAATAATATTCTTAGAAATGGATTCTCTCTGGTTAATTTTGGTGCATATAGTTTCTGCAAATATATAAGCTTGTATCAGAATATCATGATCAATAAAGAAATTAGGATTTATACAAGATAATAACGGTATATGAGAATCAAAGAGTGATTCACAAATTATAATTCCGTTCATGGATCTAATTCTTAAAATACTGTTTAACCTCATCGTTCAATTCCATATTTAGTAATTTTTTTCAAATTTTAATACGGTGAGAGATAAATGTAATAGGATGCATCGTGCAAAAATATAGTGAAAAGAAGATTTTAAGTTTTATATATTATTACAAATGCATAAGTTCGAGGCGGGTCTGAACTATAAGTAGCGAGAGAGAAATAGGAAGCAATTGAAAAAAACGTACCGTATTAAAAGCAGTCCGTGATTTTCATTCGCTTTGTCTAACATCGATAATATGGATGTGTCTTCCCTAAAAACAGTCAGGATAGGCTTTCGGTATCGCGATTGCCGAAGATTTTCACCGGAAAAAGGACAAACCTTAACGGCAGTGATGGTTACAATTCTGCATCTTTCCACCACCTGGAGGCTCGATTGGCTCGTCACCCACTACAGTCTTGTGCCAACTGACCTTATATGGATACTGATAATTATGACTACACAGCGGTTAATCTAACGTAGATATCACTACTAACAACGTACATTTTCTGATTTTTGTACCCAATAAATTGGAACATATGGTGTAGTAGACTGACCACTACAATAATGTCCCCAAGAATGTTAGAGAAAAGGCACAGGAGATAAAAGGTTTATCGCGGTAGCCAAAAGGGTGCATGAAGGTACATGGTAGCAATCACGGAACACGAATCAACGGAAAGTGTGTTATCAAGGTCAATTGTTATGTACAGAAAAAAAATGTTGTTACAAACACAATTCTCAAATCCAACGTATTCATTATTGTCACAAAAAGAACCCGTAAATGGCGTGAAGAATAAATACTATTTGTGGGCTGTAACGTCTGTGACGTGAGTAACGCGTATTCCACCCGTTTCTTAGTTCGACAAATTCAAAACCACAATTCGGATGTTATACGGTACTGTAATTAGCAACAATTACAACAACAATAATTATACAAACCTCAAATGTATAGGAACGTACAGCAAACAGTGGAGTCAAAATACTCCAGAATCAATTATATCAATGCAAACAAGTTCAATGACGACCTGAGATATAAATAGAATGAAAGGAATTACCAAAATTGCCGTCCAAAATGTCTATCAAAGACAAAACACCCAAAAGACGTGTCAAAATACAAGCCAAATACAAGTGCCCAAAATGGCAACCAAATTCCGCAACAATGACCGACAATGGCCTCAACAATGAATTAAAACAAAAGCTTCACCAAATATGTGAA
Organism: Atriophallophorus winterbourni; assembly: GCA_013407085.1. Lineage (NCBI taxonomy): Eukaryota > Metazoa > Platyhelminthes > Trematoda > Plagiorchiida > Microphallidae > Atriophallophorus > Atriophallophorus winterbourni. The sequence continues at coordinate 15,578 of JACCGJ010006316.1, forward strand.
CAGAAGATTTCCAATAAAATAATTACAAAAAGAAATGTTTTATATCAAAATACTGTAGGAAAATAGAACACAAGCAAAATCTATTTCACAAAATTCAAGTTTTGTAACTAAGTTCAAAATAAAAGGAATGTTGAAGGGAAAAGAAGAATTTCAAACTACTTTGAACCTTACATGGGCATTTAAACGAAAATAATGAATTACTTACGATAAAGCGTGTAAAATATGCAATGATTAAACGCCATAACGGAAATAAATTCACCGGAACTGACGATGTGCATCCTAAAATTTTAAAGGATATATCTAAGGTACTAGCAGGGCCTTTATGTGAGTTAAATAACGAATCGTTCTGCAAAGGCATCCTACCAGATGACTGGAAGAAAGCCATTGTAGTACCCATTCCAGAGGAAGGTTGCGCAAACATAGTTAAGAATTTCCGACCGGTAAGCTTGACTAGTGTTTTATGTAAAACCTTGGAGAAACTTATCAGGGATCGATTGTGCAGCGACCTCGTGCACAATTCATCATTAGGCACGGTTCAACATGGCTTTCTTAAAGGAAGGTCGTGTCTCTCAAATCTTTTATGCTTTTTTGATCGAGTTTCTAGGACACTGGATAAAGGCGGACGGGTAGAGGTCTTTTACTTAGACTTTAGTAAGGCGTTCGACTCGGTTAGTCACAGGTTTCTAGGAATGAAGCTCGCGGCCAAAGGCATATCTGGTAAGCTTCACGACTGGATAACCAGTTTTCTTCGTGATAGATCCTTCCAGGTCCGTGTAGGCGATACTACCTCTGAATTCGCAACAGTTACCAGTGGGGTCCCACAAGGTTCAGTATTATGCCCGATACTCTTTCTGATCTTCATCGATGATCTGGCACCGCAGTTGTCATGTCCCTGCTACATGTTTGCTGATGATGGCAAATTCACCAGATCCAGTGATCACGGTGATTTGTTGAGAGATATTGTAAAGGTCATTAAATGGTCGCAGGATTAGGATCTTCTTCTGAACTATAGTTAATGTCATCTGTTGTCTGCAGCAGTCGACAGAATTACAGTAACTGCGAATAAAGGAAGGATCGACTTTTAATCTATTCAGAGGATTGAGGATTTGGATATAGTCGTAACAGCGGACTTCAAATGGGCTGCGCAGTGTGACACCGCTGCACAACGAACTAGAGGAGAACTCTTTAGGCTTAAATCCGTTCTGACATGTAAAATGTCGGAAGTGTTTATCCCTTTATATACGGCGATTGTCAGGCCGCATTTAGAATACTGCGTGCAAGCCTGGAGCCCCTTCTTTCAAAAGGACTATTAGGAAGAGTCCAACGACTGGCTACCAAAATGGTTGAAGGTATGTTTGGGAAACCCTACGAAGAACGTCTAATTTTTTTAGGTCTCTTCTCCCTTCGGCATCGGCGTCTACGGGGTGACCTCATAGAAACTTTCAACATCTTGAAAAGCTTAGGCGACGAGGGCTGTCAAATCCTGTTCTCTCGAGCGATCAATCCCTCAACTAGAGGACATACATTGAAGTTCGCGAAAAACCACAGCCGTCTGAATCTTAGGCAACACTTTTTCAGTGAAAGAGTGGTAAGCTTTTGGAACAAGCTGCTTGAGGAACTAATAGCTTGCACATCAATAGGTGCATTCGAAAGGGGTTTAGATGCCTTGTGGCTTGAGCTTTACCCAGTCTTTTTCCCGTGAATATACAGGTTGTCTGTCGTCAGAATTGACTATTTTTTGTTCACTTTGAAATTATACGGTCTTGACCACAATTTAAAAAATCCTGTCTTATAATGCCTCGTTTTAAATGTCATGTTTTAAATGTACGCAACAATTTTTCATAGCTTACTTCTCGCCGGCTTGATGAAGAGAAACCCTGATCTTACTGTCTCCACCTGACGATGGCAAACAGCCAGAAACCGGTAGTGGTGTGTAAGGGATGGGGATGTGAGCAACACATTACTTTAGAAACCCTTTCCGTTTTTCTCAGTCGCAGCTACAAATTCTGGGACCAAAGGACGGCTTGAAAAAACTCGGACGTACCTTCGCATACGACGACGATACCAACTTTGGCAGTGGTGGGCGCTCCTTTGAAGCTTTCCAACAGACGGAAATTCTAGACGCTCGATTGGCTTATCCCTTGGCGGCGCGATCGTCGAGGATATCCAAATCACAATAAGAAAAAACGCTCTGGAAGTGGTGGTTGCTCCTCTGCAGCTTTCCACCGAACGAAATTCTGGACGCTCGATTGGCTCGTTAGCCACATACTGTCCTGTCAAACTGAACTGAACTGAACTGAACTGATTTAAGAAATATACTTCGATGGGAATGTAGCAACATGTAATCTCACTTTCCTTTCAATTGTATTTTCGTTTTCCTCGATGCTTACTTTAATCAGCAATTTGTACATACTTATCTGTGTATCATTTCCATTCATCAACTTAGAAATTATCGTTTTGTTCCGATAATCGATATTGCCATATCGAACAACCGAGTTTAACGAGTGGAGTTTCGGCCATGTTATCCAGTAATAGACCACTTGTTGCTATTTTGATTATTCGTAGACTTACCAACCAATTTCTGCATTGTACTAACTGAGCTAAAATGCACTGTTTTACTCCATCAAGTTTACAATTTTTGTAGGTTAAATTTTTGTACTAAAAATGGATTTCTCGTGCCATGGTTGTCTTACTTTAATGAATGCATTTCTAAATCCATTAGAAGAACAATGCTTGATAATATAATTTCCACACCAAGAACAATAACTATTTGATCGAAAATGTACAAATTATTGCAAAGTTACGGGACGTTTTTCTGTTGCATTCCAGATTACTGATTCCAGACGTCATTCGTGAACATATTGTGGAAAGTGGTAGACTCTCTTTGGTGGCATACAGTTGAAAGAAATCTGGACGGTCGGTTAGCGTCTCAGTCACAATCTGTCGTGTTATAAATGCAATGAACTGAATACTAAAGTTTCAAAATCTGTAAATAGGACATTTGTAATCTACGATATTGTGTACCATGGTTTTTATAATAATTTGACCGCATTTAATTTTTTTTATAAAAATTCACGGAATATGTGAAAGCCGTGGTCACATCGCCCGTAATCCTCGTCGGTTTTATTGGTCATTATAACCGTGTAAATTCTATGCATATGTTAACAATATTATGGAATGTGAGAAAATACGGGTGTATAATATCTGTAATGAAATACAGACTTACGTATTCCTTTGGATTCTTCGCATTGCGTTACCAGTTGCGATTATTATTTTAATGTCCGATAATTTTCTCCTCGGTATTGCTGGTTCGAAATAAATCGGAGCAATGTAGTTCACCGAAAATGAAAGGCAGAATCGAGACCAATAATCCGAAACCTTGCAAGTTGTGGTTCGTCGACACATTTGTTTTTCAGTCGTTCATGCAAATTTAGTGCAGGTGTTACATTTTTTCGAACATAACGGCACTTAACATCGTGATGGAAAGCATTGATAAACCAAATCACGTTTGGAATTATTAAAGCATTATTTCGGAAGAAAATAATTCCTACAAGCGTCTCTATGTGAAACTGCAATTCAGAGACTTTGAAAGAGTATATTTCCTCGCTACTATCACATTATACTCCACCATGCTAAAGGTGACTACTCGGATACAGATTTGCGCTATCAGGTATCCTATCCACATGTCACAAATATCCAGCGATGGTGCAAGCTGAATGCGAATGCGGCCCGCTATATTGTCAAGGAACGCAAAGCTTTCCTGAACAGTACGTTCCTGATACACTGTACATGTCACCTCGCGGTTATTTAAAGACTTTTAGCTTTCCACACTACTATTGTATCTACTAATTGTATCTAGGCAACCTGACAGTATCTAAGCCCACGTGCAGTCTCTGACTGTGCGGCACTGTCTGTATCATGCTTGTGCTTTCATACCATATCATATTGTAATGCCGCGATTCAGTTGCAACTTTTGAGTGATATGCGACATATAATTATTTATCCATCATTCCGGTTAGACACAAACATGTTCATTCTACCTCAACCGAAGCCTAGCACGGATTTGTAGGCCAACTATTGTACAAACAGCAGCATGATTCTGATTTTTCTTGCTACCCTCTTTTGATGGACGGCAGTTGCTTATTAGATGAACTGAAATCCATGGGGTATGCTATACAACGCATTAGGTTATTCATTTCTACCACGTGTGGGATCTTTTTCGACGGCGAAGTATACAACAAGTGCAAATTCTGTAACCCTGTTTGTGCTTACTCATCTATAGAATCTGTAGCCATTTAAATCCCACTCTTCCCCATCTTTTAGGATTTTACATTTTCATGTTTGTTTGGCAGTTAAGCAATCGGTACATGCTACCGGTGTAATGTTGTCTCTAATGATGATGATGATGATGACGAACCCACGAAAGCCACACAGGCTCGATTACCGTAATGTATTTATGCATGCATGCATGAAATTACAAGCCTGGATTCAGACGCACAGCCAGAAACTTTATGTGGGCCGAAATGTTGCCACGTTGTCCAGGCGCAGACAGATGTAATGGCAGTTAGACTCCAGCGTGTTTCCCAACGCAGATAGGTCGTGGTGGCAAAATAATTTAGCAAGGTGTAACCTGCGCAATTGCACATCTATCCATGCACACATACACATGAATAATGCATTAAAGTACTGAGAATTTTTCGGATGGGATATCATCATGACAATATAAGACCGGTACGAAGTACCGAATGCTTCACTGCCACGCAATCATAACGCGATAAAATCTTCGAGAGAACGGCAAGAGTATGACCCCAAAAGCTATGGAACGCACAAACACACAGGAATGTGGTTTACTTTGTCCATGATGTTGATGACGGGTATTTTCCGGCCGTCGAACTGCCTCTGCCTATGACGCGCTTGATCTAAACATCTTGAAGTCGCAATCGCTTTTTGCACGTATCGACACTTTTCCGACATGAGTTGACTTTGCTATTAATACTTCAAGCAAAGTCGAAGAAAACTTAAAGCTGATTGCGCAGGTAATGCGATTTTACAGCTCAGCTGCATGCTATGATGCTTTCAGTACTGAAGCCTGAATTGGCGATTACCCTGCAGCACCTGACTACTATTAGTGTACGAATTTGTGAAGTTGCTTCTGGTCTAATCCCGTTAGATACGTTTCACTAATATTCCAGTGACCAAGGGTTTTGTTTCTGTCGTTTCGGAAAGTTGTCATGGACCATTTCCCCTCTCAGTTTACTTCCGGTGTCTATAGCTGTAGTGGTTCAGCCATGTGTTCCATATAGTGTGTACGGCATCAATATTGGAAACGAACCTGAATGACTCACTGCAAGGATCTTGCCTCCGAACCACCCACGTCGTCTCGCATAATGCGGAAACATTAATTAGCCTGGTCGTGTTGCCACCCTCAAAAATATGAAATGAGTAATTCAAGTTACAACGGGTTTGTGAACTAGTTGCGCGACACTCGTTTTAAGCCATTCTCAAGTGTGACTAGCAATTGCGATATCGAATCGTGGAGATCTTATCCGGGAGGATGGACTTCGCTGACTTTAAACGGTTAGCAATTCGTGTTTTTAGTTGCTCGTGCCATGTAGCGGTTTCCCGAAATCTATTCCAATTGAGATGCAGCATCGAAAAATAATCTTCCGAAAATCACTGCATAGGAAACATTTACGGGTCCTTTTGAGATCGGGAAAAGTGCACGTAACTCGTGAATCACCCTGTCCAAAGCTTTGGACGTTTTGCCATTAAACGAGATGGCACCATAAAAAAATGAATTGCGATGTGTTTCTATTCGTTTGACTATATCCTTTTTACGTCTGCAAATCCTTAGTGCAGTGAGTAAAGGACGGCTCCAACGACTGTGATCGCTTCGCTTCCTATAGTTTTACAAACTATATTTACTACTCGGCCGTCATCAACTGGGGTTGCAAACCCTTTATATGTTCGAACCCGCTCCCAAACGTAAACTCAGCTTTCGCAGCAATTGCATGGTATAACATCAAACAAGGCACAGGCCAGATCCAAGAAAAATTGCAACAGACTCATAGACTGTGTGTGGGCTAAGATACTGTTAAGTTGCCCAAGCCCAGATAGATACGAGAAAGAAAATTGAAATAGAAATGTCGTGAATGTACATTATACTCATGGGAATAAATAACAATCCTTACGTACCTTCTTGTTATAATGAGACTTTCTAACTGGTTTTCATTTTAGCTGCCCTGCTGTGATTGTTGGCCTCCTTCGGTCGCTGTCGACCATGAATGCACACGATGGTTTCATGCTTCACAAGGTTCCAAATGATTTAAAATTCCGATTCAGAAGGAACAATATCTCCCACAGCGCTCATATAGTTAGACGTTACTCGGTCGATCGACGGCAGTTGCGCGCTGACAACTTGATCTACGTTCAGCAGCCGAGAGCAACATCTGTTCTCCAACAGCATATAGATTGCGTTTTATACAGTGCCTGGTTCCAAGGTTGTCACGGCCGGGGTGGTTTTGGGGATAAGCTCCCAATTCCAAAAATGCTCCAATGGCCTGCGTCTCATATAGCCTCTGACAACCAAGTCCAGCTCCTGGCATGCACGCGTGGTCCTGTGTGACCCGGCGGAACTGCTTCTACTGACAGGAGAAAGGGCAAAGGCGGCTGACTGGCGCCTCAAAACCAGCATGCTTCGGGCAGGTGGAGCTCGTTAGTCCATGAAGGCGGCCCACCTAGGGGAAGGAAAACCCTTATCTCAAACCTCCACTGCCTTGTGGCTACATCCATTCATGGAGAAGGCTTCAGGAGTCAACCTCGAGGAAAAATCCGGAGCCGGAGTCCCGTTAGGGAGTCCGAAGTTTATTCAACTTCGTCCTGCCAGCTCCTGCGACGGCATCGTTGTCCAAACGTATCAGCCTAGCTGTTCCTTTGGTTCCAGTGGTGCCGTGGAGAGGGAGCACTTGCTGCATGGGCAACAGCTAGTTCTCCATATTGAACTGCCGTGGCGTACATCATACAGTGCCTCTAAAGTGAGCAATCAGGAGCAAGTTATTTACAACTCGTAGCTTGAATGCCAAGAGCTTTTATATCTTATTTTGCAAACGTCTTTGTGCCGCAAGTGCTGTCTGCCCACAGTTCGACTGCTTGATTTGAACTCACCATATAGTAGCTCTATTGGGATTCGACCGTTTTCCATTCTGCACACATAACCCAGCTACCGTAGACGGTTCTGTCATAGCAAGGTGAACTTGCTGAGTAGACCAGCTTTAGAAAGCACTTCAGCACTCGTTACCTTGTCCATGCATGATATGCTCAAGATGCGACTGATGTTCCTTAAGTGAAAGGTGGGAAGCGCTATATCTGGCAATAGTATCGTTCTGTCAGTTGTGTTTAGATACACCGTTATACGTTCCATTCGGTTCCATTTCAAATTCATTTTTTTGGTACTGCTATTCTTTTTTGTTTTTATTTCTCGCTCCCTTTCATACAACACCCTCATTTCTGTTTTATATCATATAGTGGTGTTCAGATGTTCTACGTTGTTCCGCTCCTCGTTTTAATTCACTGACATTTGACAGGGAACTCTTTTTCACAGCTCCATAAAAATTTCAACCTGGTGGCGAGCAATGATAAATCCTTTGGTCTTGGTATTTTCCGGTCCGTCCGGTGCGGGGAAAAGTACTTTGTTGAAAAAACTCATGAACAAATATCCCACTCGTTTCGCGTTCAGTGTCTCCCACACTACCAGACCTAAACGAGCCGGCGAAGTTCACGGGCGTGATTATCATTTCGTATCCAAGGATCACATGACAGCGGAGGTAGCCGCGGGGAAATTTTTGGAGCATGCAGAATTCGCTGGCAATCTATACGGGACATCCAAAGCTGCTGTTGATGATGTAAGGCAGATTTTGCATCATTTCAGCTTCAGACGTTTTGGCTACCACACATCATCATCACATCTCCCTGGTTGCAAGTTGTCCTACGTTTTTCCTCTGAATAGTAATTTGCTTAGCCCCACATTCGGACAAAGTGCCGCACAATTGGGTGCACGGGTTATGCTGCTTATGTTTTGTCGTTGTCAATATAAGATTCACCCACACCGAGGCGTGTGCTGTGTAAACACTAAAATATCCGTGCCATTTTTCGATTTGATCACTTTTAAGGTATTTAAAAAGTCAACAGAATTAAACATGTGATTCAAGGAGGTATATGTATGTATGAGAACAAACCTGATCCAGGCATAGTGCCGCACGCCCATTGACTGTATGTGGGCCAAGATACTGTCAGGTTGCCCAGACCTATATCGATATGAGAAAGGAAAATGGAAATTGTAATGTTTTAGCATGCAGCTCACTACCGGTGGCCAATCAATGTAACACGGTTTTAGCCGCACCGCACAAAGGTACTACACGATTACACATCCGTGCTTAATAAAGTAGACAGTTTGGGGCTCGTGTTCTGTTTTCAAGCAAGTGGATGAAGTCCAGATTCACGCGTGCGTATGTATGGACAAAATAACCTACGAATGATTCGTTTAGCCTTATTTTCTATATCTCCATGCACAACCATTCCGCTGTTGACAAGCGTACCTCAACAAACACGAAATTCCTCAAATTTGACCACTACCTCGATTCGTTTATTAGGTTTCTGTTGTGGTCCGGCTTCCTCGATGGCTGACGTTGTTGACTGTTATACTTAATGCATTTGGAGTAACCCTTCTCGCAAGTTGGACCCAAGGTTTCGTATGGGCTTTTTTCATGTAGTGACATGGCTCAAAATCGTGTCCAGTGCCTCCCTTGTTGTAGGAATCTTGTTAAATTGTTTGATTAATCTTGTGTGTTGTCAAGTGAAGTAACGGGGAAGGCCTGTTATGATACGTGACAGCCGTAAGGAAGCTATCATGGTGATTTCGCTTTACTAGTTCACTTACTTTTACTTTTGTGCGATTATCTCCTGCTGGAGGGTGAGTCGGCTTCAATGAAGATTCTTGGGAATATGGATACAAAGCGGCATCCCAATCACCACTCGGCGTTTGTTCGAGTCAGCTTCTCTAGCCCTTGCACAACCAAGTGCGACCTGCAAGGCAGCAGATAGTTGCCAGAAAGAGAGGTAATGTGCACCAACTAACCGTCTACCAGACTCTGTTTCAGATTTTTCCTCAAGATTTTCTCCCCAAGCCTTTCCCGCGATCGGGTATCCCGCAAGGCAGCGGAGATTGAAAATCAGGGTTTTCCTTCCCTTAGATGAAATGCCCTCCCAGGCTAACGAGATCCATCTGCCTGAAGCAAACTGGTTTTCAGGCGCCAGTCACTCGCCCTCACCCCTTCTCCTGTTGGTAGAAACTTGGAGGAGGTGTCTACACCTCGAATGAACAAGCATTCAATTAATTTTGCGCGTGTACAGCCACATCAACACCGTAGCTTCATTGTGGCCTTCACTGTCATGCATCATAACGAACTTTTCTTGTCACTCAGCTTGACACCACATAAGGTTAAGTAAGCACTCCAACAAGATGCTTAGTGCAAGGCCGCCACTGAACACACTTTCGAGACCTATCAGGAAGCGTAACTAATTATTGCGATAACTGCTGGCGGTGACCCCAGCCTGGCAGACATGCTGCACCGACTTTGGAAAGGTTACTAGTAAGTGTTTTTAGCTGACTATGCTACGTGATGGTTTGGCCAAAACGAGATTTGCGCCAATCGGGCTGTGATATCTCAACAAGAATCTGTTTCGGAAGTCGGTGGTCCGGAATCCGTAAAACATGACCCAAACAGTGGAATCTATTCAGGTTTATCTGCTCCTCTATATAAAAATGTCTAATGAAGAACTTATTTCGGAGAGCATCGGTGCGTATGCGATTGTAACAGCTAATTCCTAGAATGCTGCGGAGACATCAGTTGTCAAATATTTGGAGACACTGAATGTGCTCTTTACGTAAGGTCCAAGTTTCGCACCCATACAGTAATACAGCTCGAACTATTGCTTTGTAGATTCTACGTTTGAATGACAGAGACAGTCCTTTCTGATGCCAGAGGTCACCTAGGTTGCGGAATGCCATGGTCGCCTTAAAAATACGTGCCGAGACCTCGTCATCTAACGATGCAGAATTATTGATACGACTCCCAAGATACATAAAACGATCTACACTTTTAATCGCCTGAATGTCAAGTAATAAAGTGCTGTTTGATAAATCAATTGTCCTACAACAAAACATGGCACTTAAATGGCGCGAAACGCGGACACAATAATAGCTAGCTTGTTCATGATCGTGCGCGACGGCTGATTTACTGTGCTTTGGGTTTTGTAGATATAGTCATGTTTGTGTGCAGGCTGGGATACTGCTAGGTCTCCAATGTTTAGACAAGAGAACAATTAGGGTTCTCGACTAAATCCTTTGGCTAAAAAGCCTGGCCCACTGTGCAGCGGCTTGGGTTGAGACCGTGTTCATCTGACTTTCCTGTTATGAGTGGCTATGAAGGTGCCCGGAGAGCACCGTCAGCGTGGGTTCCAGTTTAGTCAACCATTTTGTATCAGCTGGTGTTGATGTAACAGTAGTTTCTTGACCAAGCTTTTGCTAGGTTGATATTACGGTCTGTGATGTATTACAGCTATGACTAGCAATCCAGCTGTCAGTTCAATTTCATAGTTTCGTACGCCATTTACGCATCAATGCATTATAGACCCATCATGATTTCTTACTCAAAGCTTCCCGTACCTTCCCACGTATCAACTCTTCCCCATCATTCTAGGTATTATCCACCGGACGCATTTGCATCTTGGACGTTGAAATTGAGGGTGTCAAAAGCATACGGGCCATCAACTCCCCGTGGGACGTCAAGTTTATTCTGATTCGAGCACCCTCGCTCGACTTGTTGGAAAAACGCCTACGAGATCGTGGAACCGAAACTGAGGAGACCATTCGTCGCCGTATCGATCGTGCCCAACGCGACCTCGCGATTTTCGAAACGGAACATGGTCAACGGTTGTTTGACAAAGTTATCGTGAATGACGATTTGGATTTGGCGTGCAAAGAACTGGAGGATTTGCTGCATGCTTATTTGTCTTAATCCCGGCTCTTTCATCCTTCATGCTGTCCACCACCGCGATTTTCAACTCCTGCTCATTTTTCTCCTTTCACATTCTGTTCGACCCTACTGTGATGCGATTTCATTTCATTTTACCGAATACAAGATGATATGAACGAATGAACATCCAAGTTTTTCAATGGCTTGTTCGATTATCGTGTGTGTGATCGTTTTCTCGTATTGACAAAGAAGGGTTTAGTGAACGCGTAATTGAAGACAACGTTACCTTGAATGAATGAATGAATGAATGAATGCACAAGCCTGATCCAGGCAAAGTGCCGTACAGTCAGAGACTGCACGTGGGCTGAGATACTGTCAGGTTGCCCAGGCCTAGACAGATATAAGAATGAAAATAGAAATGGTAGTGAGACTCCAGCCTGTTTCAGCATGCAGCTCACCACCAATGGCCAATCAATTTAGCACGATGTTAGCCGTACAGCACAGAAGTACTGTACGATTGCACGTTACCTTGATTATGCGTATTTGTACTTCAACTGCAAACACTTGGAATAAAATTATACTTACATCATAACGCCAGGGAGGATATTTAACAAGCTGCGTATGTTGTTGTTGTTGTTGTTGATGTGCTTCGTTCGATGTCAACCATGTCGCTGCACCGTAGCGTTTCAAATGACTAAATAGTCCTATTCGGGAGTGAAAATCTCTCACAGTCGGTGTGTGGGTGTGTAGTTATGAATTCACAAGTCTGGATCCAGGCAACGTGCTGCACGGTCATATACCGTACGTGGGCTAGGATACTGTCAGGTTGCCCAGACCTATATGGATTTATAACATCATCATACAGCATTTCACCGGTATCGTGTACGGAATGCTTAACTGCCTTACAACCATGAAAAACTCCTAAACGATGAGGAAACGAAGGTTTTAAACAACTACGGGTTCTTCAGAATTGTAAACACAATCAAACGGGGATGCGGTGCGTACACTTCGAATGACACATGCATTCAATCATGTGTTGTGAACGACTAGAGCGAGATAAGCACGAAACCTTCCCTATGGCGTTCACTGTCATGTATTATAATCTTTCTTTGTTATTAAACTTGATATAATTCAAGGATAAGCAAACACATTGATTTGCGTAGTGCACGACCGCCACTAATCACGGTTTCGGGAGTTATCCTGACACGTAACTGGCCACTGCGTTATCTGATCACGGGGACCCCAGCCCTAATTCTGACTGCCAATTTACTGCAAGTTACTCGTTAAGGTCGTTAGACACTTTCATTACAAGCGAACAAATTCACTTAAACCACCACAATAAGATGCTTACGGCAAGACCTTCACTTAACGTCGTTTTCAGAGATATCCAGCGTTAAATCTGATTTACATCACTCGTCCAGGGCTGTCCGATCGAATATGTTCCAGTATTCAGATATCTCGTTTCCAGTGTGTTAATCAATGGTCAGGTATGGTATGGTATGAAAGCACAAGCCTGATCCAGGCAATGTGCCGCACAGTCAGAGACTGCACGTGGGCTGAGATACTGTCAGGTTGCCCAGGCCTAGACAGATATGAAGTGGGAATAGAAATGACAGTGAGACTCCAACGTGTTTCAACATGCAGCTCACTACCGTTGGCTAATCAATTTAGCACGATGTTAGCCGCACAGCACAGAAATGCTGCAGGCAAAAGATGAAGTAAAGTTAAGGGTTGATCGTGCGCGTAATGCGTTTTTGTAGTTAAAAGTTGCAATTTGGCGCAAGTCTGGGATCAGGCTCAAAATCAAAATACGGAAGTGTTCGACCATTGGTGCTTTAGAGTCATCTTGTGCGCCTGAGATACCTACCGGGTATCTGATGCTGCCGTTCGGACGCGCAAGATCCTCCAAACTGGCATCTTCCAAAACTGAACGCGATTCTAAGCCAAATTCGTTTAGATTTCCATCACACACCCCACGTATGCATCCAAATACGGATTTTTCGTTCAAGCCCATGGTTTAACCCCATCCACATGTGATTAGATAGATTGGTCGTGTCAGCCGTATCCAACTTGATCGTAATTCTAAACCGTTTTTTATAAGGTGAATGACTATGGCGTCGTCATACCGCACCTAATCTGACCAGTGTTCAGCACCGTCACACCCCGCATTTGCTTACAAATGTTTTGGCGCGGGCTGCTTGACTGTGTAACCACCTACATTCCCACATATATCAACAGTTACTTTTGTTTGGCATGACCGTAAAAGAGGTTTTTAGTTATTTGAGGTTATCAGTACATAAAACCCTTGTCGGGTTTGCGCTGCTCTCGGTATACAGTGGTTTGTGTGGAATAATAAAAGACCAATGCTAGAGATTCAGAGCTATTCTATTGCGAGTTACTTTGTTCTGTTCCACAATGTGTCACCGCGAACGATTCACCCTTTCACTGCCAATGTCATTCATGTTTTAGTCCAGGTATAGATTATCCAGGATTATCTAAGCTCATTGACAGTGCCGCGCTACTCCGTAGTGGTTCTAATGAATCCATTTTGTTCTTAACATCATCACAGATGGCAACAACACTTTGGTACTGAATTTTACTTTTCCATTCAGAGCATTGAGTCGCTTGCGTTCTATCTTCCTATTTGAAAAACGTGCCTATAAAATTACCTAAGTATCCAGGGCATCTGCTTTCTTGTGTATCCACTTCCTAGACGTTGGTGATGTCGCCTATAATTGGATTACTTTTCAATCTTTTACACGGTTGGCTTTGTGGTAGATTGACCGACACTATTGATGCCTCCAAGCATGTGTGGGAGACACTGCCATGAAATCTCTTGGAAATAAATCCAGTATCGCTGGATATCATTTGTTCGTCTGCAACTCTAGCCTTTGCGCACCCAGGTGCAACCTAATAGCCGCGGGGAGATGAAGTAAAGATGTTTCTGGACATCAGCTATCCGCTCAAACAACTTTTCCCGGGGATTTCCCCTAAAACCCCCGCAAAGTAGCGTGGATTCATAATCAAGTTTTTTTATTCTAGATGAACGACCATAAGTGGACTTAATTCACGGATTTAAAACGAGAGTCGCTCAGTTCTGTCACTTGTAGTGAAAGATGTTCCACTGGGTTTGTTGGCAGTGAGACGCTGTTTGAGACTCTCGCCTATGGCTTTAGATGGTAGGAGCTCACTCCGGTTGTGCTAACTTTGGATGATACCATGACAGTGCATCTTGTAATTATTGAACCCCAATCTTTTTCGTTGCCCTTCCTAAAAACCATTTGGTTGCATGTGATTGAATTTTTTATCGTCGTGCTCCGATCACATCATTCATGGAATCAATCCATTTTGTTACCATTGTTTGTCTTTGGATTGATTACAGATGCGTTTTTATGTCCGGTGTCTTCGCCGCATGGGTACTCTACCTCTGGTTCTGAGTTGCGTGCTGGTCTACTCGTTGTTCCTCACTTGGAATTGTCCTTCAGAACGCCAGTACAACTGGATCGGATGGAGTTCTGAAGGTCAGGTGAGTTGGGCGTTATGCTGTCAATGTGCTGAGAACACTCAGGATTAGGGATACGTTCTTTCATGACTTTTGTACGACTGGTTTCACATTTAGATTAGCCGGGTTCGTTGCATGGGATAACTTGATTGTTTATTGAAAATGTGGAATATAAAATCTCCAGGTCAGTTATAACAATGCTATTTTCGCCAAAAGTACATTCCATTCCCTCTTCCTCGCAGCATTTAGTACTATTGTTAAAGCTGTGCTTGCTTCTGCAAAAAAAGAATTTTTGTTGCAACGACGAGATCGTCCCTAAACTCTTTT
>JACCGJ010006317.1:0-46325 GCA_013407085.1 Atriophallophorus winterbourni
AGAAGCTTGGTGATAGGGAGTTTAAGAAAGATTTTTGCTTACTATTTATCACGTTATCTAGACTGAATTGCTGTGTGGTTAATTTAGCGATAATTTGAAACAGTGTGATTGCAGTTAGATTTATGTCTCGATGAAACAACAGAATGTTTTCATTCTGAAGTAGAGACTTCAGATTCTATTGAAGTGCTAAATACATTGAGGAGAAGAAGTTGAAAATCATCACCACCCATAACCCAAATAGCTGGATGTTATACGGACTATGTCTGTCTTGAGACATAACTTAGTTTTGATTTTGCCGATATCTAATTTCTTTTACGTTCAAGATTCCAGAATTTATGGTCACGAAAAAGACAGAGCTTCGTTCGTGCATGGAAAAAGTTAGGAAAACATAGAATGTCAATTATATTCCAGTATGCTTGGCCTGAGACATAACGCTGATTTCTTGTGAATCGTGTTTGCACACATAATTGTCTAAATTTCGAATGAAAGTTTCGACTCTGGGAGCAATGACAATAATTTCGGTGATGGCATTCCAAAAACCAGAGACGTACAGAATAAAATTATTGGCGACAGCTAAGACGGGATTGGGGAATTTGTAGTGTCACTGAGTGACTCACGGTATTCGAATAAATGTTTTAAATGATGACGTGAGGTATTTTATATTTTGTATGTTAGTATCACATTACTGTAAGTGCTTCTTTGAACGGGAGTGGAGAGTATCAGATTTCTGCAATCGTTCCTTGTAAGCTAGTTTCTGGAAACCACTTAGGACTTTTTGATGCATGATGGTATATTTTATCAAGCTATAGAATATCCTTTTTAACCACGGAATCCAAGATTGTGATGCGCGCTACATGTTTAGATTTAAGTTGACTTTCATGATAGTGGGCGATCTTATAGGCGAAAAATCTTAAAATCTTCTTAAAATCCAGTGTAGCATACCTATAAGCTTCAGAGCACGCTTTTAGATGACCTCACAATGCAGGCTGTTCTTTAGGCTGCCGCATACCCATACTCCTAGATCACTTTCCGTCTCGGTCCAGCTCAAAATCTTCTGCTCAAAGTGATATTTATTCTGGAATGGCTTACCAATTTAAAACATTTTGCATTTTGAAAATTGAATGACAGCTTATTCTGCACCGACTTTAAATGGAGAGCATCTAAATCTCTTTGCAGTTGATTTTATCTGCGTTTGAATTTCAATATCATCAGCAGTGAGAATCACCTCGCATGAGAGCGACTTCGGTAGTTTGTTGATGTAAACAAAGAAACAAACTGGCCATAGGACGGAACCTTGGGATGCGCCACCAGAGGCATGACAAATTCGTGATTGTACTCCGTTGATTCAAACGTTTGCGCCCATTGAGGTAAATTTTAAGCCATACGAGTTGCATTTCGCTGATACTCATCTGCTTCAGTTTTTGTGGTAGTCGAAAATGATCAACTCGTTTAAAAGCTTTAGACATATCCAGGTAGCCAGCGTGGATTCTAGCTCTTTTATCAACCACTTAGGTGCAGTCGTTTAACAGCCTGAACAATTTTAGCAAGCATTAGCGAGATTTACGAAACACATGTTGCGCTACAGATAGTATATTTTAAGATTTTAAGCGAATAACAATTTTCTCAGACTAATCCCTTTAGAAACTTGAATATCACCGCAAGAATGGTGACAGGACGGTAGTTTGTAGGATCTGAACGGTAACCACCATTTAAGATAGGTGGAATTACCCCTGTCTTCGATTTTCTTGGCACCACTCATTTGATTAAAGAATGTTTAAACAATTTAATCAAAGGTTCACACAGTACATTTTGTATGATTCCGTTCGCTACAGGGTATTTCACGGAATACATGCGACACAAATGTCGTTGTATTATAGCTAAATTGATCTCGATCTCAGTCAGCTGTTGCATCGCATTTGATGGCAGTAATTCATCAGTCGATTTCATCGTTAACGGACTAAATTATGTATAAAATTGAGTGAAAGCATCAGCTGTTTTCTTTGCTGAGACTGTTAATCCATTCTCAGTAAGCACATAAAACACTCCTTGTTTCACGTTTGATCGAGTATTGACAATCCGATATAGCAATTTAGGATTTCCTTATATTTTCAAACTATAATGCGATGGAATTTGCTTGTCTTTCTAAATTATAGCATTCAATTTGTTTCAAATTCTGCAAAATCTTTGCCAGGAAACATCAGTCCTAGTATATCTGTATTGAACCCAAGAAGAGTTTCCTTGCACGATCCATTTCTTGTGCGAATACAAGGCTTAAAGCGAATTTTGATGTATGGTTGACTGAAGTCTTTCTACGAGTGCGGTGCAATGTATTTTGGTGATGTGAAAATCAAGCACTCGCCAACTTACTAACCCAAGCGATCATTCTGAATACTTTTGCGGACTCACATACTCGTCTAGCGCTGCATACAAGAAGAAAAAGAAGAATGACTTTATTCGTGTACACGAATTTTCAGCAATATCCTAACACTCGATGATCACTTTCACCGAGGGAGGCCATGTTGTCAAGACCCTTAACCGCCGTAGTCTGGGAAGTTTAGATTAAATGCAAACGGCAAACCTGATTCTCCTCCGTGATTAAAGCCGGACATATGGTTAAGTAGTGGAAGCATGTCGATCAGTTCATGGATTTTATGATCAATTTTGTGTATAGGCTGATGTGATCTGGCAAAAGTACGAGGAAAGTTCAAGTTCCCAATGACCAGTAAATGTAAGTTTCGCAAGTATGATGCGTAGTTTAGAACCTCTAATAACCCATCGTTTTAAACATATGTTGAAGCCGGAGTGTGATATTTTATGCAATGATGCAGTCGTCCTGTGACTCCTGTGACAGTGAATTTTCATGCATTGAAAACGTTCGTGACAGAATAGTGCCACGTCACCAGCTTTTCTCGTAGTTGATCATTCCGTAATAGTATCATGTTGGGGATCGTCAGGTCATACAACGTTGTGACCAGGTTTTAGTAACAGCGACGAGGTCAAGTGAGTATCATTTGCAGAGCTCGGTTAGTTAAGCTAATTTACTTAACACACTTTGGTCATTCGTAAACAGAAACTTCAGTGAGCTTTTAGCATGTAACAATGAATCAAAAACAGTATTTATTGTACTGACGTTGTCGATGTCCTTTTTAAACAAGTTGAGGTATTTTTGCTGGCAACTTTGTGTCAGTCTTCGATGATTTTGCAACGGAACGCTGCAATTTGACCACAGCAAAGACTCTGGTATTGCACAATCGAACGTTTCAGGTCATCCATTCATGTATAATTTAAGTTCGTATCGGAGAGCATCTGCCATGCTAGTTGACAACAATGTTACCTCAAGTGGATTCGAGACTTTTTCTTAATATTTCGGCGAACCGGTTATTCTGTCTGTCGACAACTACAGAATTTATTGAATCGATAGTATCGGCAATACATTACCACTGTTTACAATCATGGTTTTACCATTCAAAAATCGTTATGGCTCCTGTATTTTTTGTAACGTCAAGCAAAATAATACTCAAACATGCTGCTTGATACCAACCATCCAATGTTCGTTGTATTTCACACCAAGATACGTCAACAGATATACGGTGCTCGAATACAAATTCAGTAGGACATTTTCCGTCCTTCTAGTTAGAAAATGCGATCCTTTGTATAAGTGATTTGTTCTGATTCGGGTACTTGGTGAGACGAGAGAGCCAAAAATACTGACGCCTGGTGTATACCATCTAAGCCAATTCGATTACTAATACCTACCTTTTTCTCAAAGTCATTTTTTGCTTTGTTTGAAAGAGCGTGATTTCTGACTCAGTTATATGGGTGCAGATTTAGCTTAAAGTCATTCTATGCTTTAGGAAAATATTTGCTTCTTATGATGCGCGACGGTTTTCATCAGAACTTATTCTTTTGCGTTATGTTCAGGCGTCAGTGCTTCTATCAAATACGAACCTGATTTAATCACCATCTCAGCAAATGTTGGGTCGTTAGAATGTGACGCCACTAGACGGTAGGAAGTCCTGGCTAAAGTTTCCGCTATTTAATGTGATGATGCCCAAGGTAAACATAGTTTGGTATATTACACCCGATTAAGCTGACATACCACTCAATTAAATTAGCACGTTTTGGCGTTTATTTCTCATCCGTTTTGCCGCCCTTAACAAAATCTATTCCTGCTGGTATTGCGTTGGTAATTGTATCTACCAAAATTGGCCTATGTGTTTTCTTTACTTTCCGATAACAATCTCCCAAAATCTCTATTCAAGATTCGAACTTTGCCTCATATGGAGGATTTGTAGGCATATCGCCAGGCTGTTTATTTTGACATGTATGACATACGTAGCAATCACCGAGAATATCAACATTGTTAATAAACGATAACTTCCTGCGTTAAAGCTTTATCACGTTTGGTATGTACTTTACCCAATCAGCCAAAAATATTAAGAGCTTGCACGTACCCATTTTGGCATATTTGACATGCATCAGATACTGCCTATTTTATCTGAAGCATCAAGGTCATCCCCCTTGTCACTGTTATAATCCAGTGAGTGATGCGTGCGTGCACTTGGTGATGCGTTTGTTTATCAATAGATAGATACCAGTGTAATGATTGCGTTGGATCGGAGTGGCGCGGTTTAAGCGGTAGAAAGTGAACGAGATTGAATAAAATTGATGCGGTTCAACGGGTTTTGATCTGACAAAGTTGAAAACACTATCAGTCGATTCTAAATGATGTGATCTTCTCAGCAGTATTAAAACAGGAACGATCTACTTAATCTCAAGGACTATTGTTTGCGTCGGTTAATTTGGGTTAAAACTTGAAAAATTGGATTTTGACGGATTAATCTTACTCGAAGTTGAAACGGATATATTCCGAACGACCAAATTGAATCGAGTTTAATGATATATTTACCGTTTAGCTTAGCCTTTAGATTTATGCATCTAGTTTGCGGTGCACTAGTTGACTGAATTGGTCTGGTGTTATCTTTAAAGTTAGGCATATTGAGTGTAGTATTGAAATATGAAAGGAATTCTTCGCAGATTGAATTGAGGTCTGTAATTTCCATTTATGGAGAATTCGAAGTTCGATCTCAAATAATAAAATCTAAAATACTGATTGAGTTTTTTGATCGTGTTTTAAATACAGTGGAACCCGGGCACAACGAATCGCTGGGGAGAGAGTAAAGTGTTTCTTTAAGCGGAGTTCGTTGTAAGTAAAACGCGTTGTTAGACATGTGATTTTGGCGCCGTTTTTCTGTACACGTGTAAACAATAAAGTAGTGAAGAATGTCTTACCTTTGTGTTTCTGCATGCGTGTAATCTAATTGATGAAAAGATGATGCCACAGCACACAGATCACAACATTAATTCCAAGTTCATGTTAATAATAGTAAATTTATTCTAAAACGAATGGCATGAATGTTTCAGAGAGTTGCTTCTTCTGCTGTAGGAAGGTGGACAGGGTTGATTTTGCTATGCTATATTTTTTAGCAATTTCAAAATATGTCTTTCGGCCATTCTATACTTCAGCTAAAATTTTCCTTTTGTTCTCAAGGCTAAACTACTCTTGTTTTCGTTGTCTGTCAGCCATCGTGTAACTGTAAGAAGGGAATGGAGTGTCTGCTTGAGTGATTGCAATTTGTCATGAGTCTGATTTTCTTGTGCTTGTGTGCGAGTCAGTTAGCACACTGTAAGCCAGGCTGCCTGTGTCTCACCAAGCTGTGTGTGTCAGTTCTATTCTTAGCGCACTGCAGGCCACTCTTGACGGAGCGTTATGGGTTTAAGGCAAGACAAAGCGAGTTTGTTGTATGCATGAACTTTATTGAACATAGCTGTCGGGAACGTTTACAGTGTTCGTATTAAGCGAGAATCGTAATGAACAGATTCGTTGTACGAATGTTTCAAATAGGCTTTCAAAGAAGGAATTCATTTGGGAAATCATGGTGTGTTTGTTCAAATCGGGAATTCGTTGTAAGCAAGTTCTTTGTAGGTGGGTTCCACTGTAATTTGCTTATTGTTTTCGTTTTATTACAACTATAAAATGCTCTATTGTCCGGAGATTCAAGTGTATGGTCAAGAATGTGTTTGTAGGCAATCAATAGTCCATAAGAGTTGTAGTTGAGTCGCCAATTTAGCATCCACCACTTCAAACAATATCTTCACGAACCTTCTTGGTATGAAATAAATTTGGAAGAAACAGAAAAACTTCCCTCACTAATAGATAGATGAGGACAAGCATTAATGTGTTACAGATAAAAATTGAATCATATTAACCATTCAAATATGGACAAAAATCAGGGAATAGTCAGTCTACAGAGAATGGATACCCTTTATGAAACCCCCAATCGTAGTTAAGCATACAACCGCTTCAAAAAGACAATTCTAGTAATTTACTACCATTTCATTAATTAAGTATTTACGAACATTAGACCTGGCATGTCTATTGGTGAGTTTTATTGGGTTGACCCGATTACCCACATTTGACGAGAGAGTATAAATATCACGTGATAAATGGCACTGAACACTGCCATGAATTTGAAGGTTTTAAATTAGGTCTAAATAGATCTAGACTCGTTAGACGTTTCTCATACGACCAAAATGATTGCCAATTAGTTATATAAGTAGCTAGATGCTGAACATTCTCCCGATGAAGGTGACCATGCTTGAACGCAATACTGAAGAGATGAGATCTCACGAATACTTTGTATAACGGCTTGATATGTGCATCACGTTGTAAAATCGTATTCGTATGCTACGGGTCAATTTGATCGTCAGTTTCAGAAATTTAAATGATAATCTCGTGTTTTTACGAAAATTGCTTTCATTTTTGATATTTTATATTTGAGTAATATACTTTTCGGATATCCCAAACGCGTTCCCTTGAACTTCAGATTGTTCAACTTCAAGTTCAAGTTGCACAGGGCCCAAGGTGCCTTAAAGACAATCACGCGCCCAGATTTCATTCGACGGTATGCGGGTGAGCACCCGGCACTTCGACATTGAGTATGCAGTTCGTACGTTTCACACATACTTGTTTAAGGATATCTGGAAAGTAAGGTAGGGGTTCTCTTCACCAGCATGGTGAGAGGTCATCTATTAGGGAAACAATGCAATAATATGCATGAACAATTTATGGTTTATGAAATCACTAGCCCAGTCGAGTCAAAGTGAAGCACAGTCAAAAACTGCATGTGGGTTAAGATGCTGTCAGGTTGCCCAGGCCTAGACAAATATGAGATAAAAAAAATGTAACAATACGTTTTTTGTTGTTGTCAAGTTTTTATCAGGCAGTGCGCGGAAATATGGTAAGCCATTCAGCGTCTAATTCCCTTTTGAAGCTCAACAATACAATCTATGAGCTTGTTCCAGAAATTGAAATTGCAAAAAAAGTGCTCACTTGCCATCAACCTGGGCCTACTCTTGAGTAGTTTTATAGAATTACCCCTTTTATCTGCTTAAGGGGCAAGTTTAGTGATTATCACCCGTAAGACCCTTTAGAATCTTGAAAGCTTCTATTAGGTCGCCTCTCAGCCGGCGTCTTCTTAGTGAGAACAGATCGAGGTCTTTCGGTCTTGTCTCATAGGTTTTTCCTGTCTGACCCTCAAACATCCTAGTCGCAAGGCGCTGGACACTTTCGAGACATGCGATATCTTTTTAAGTACGGTGCTCAGGATTGAACGCAGTATTCCAAGTAAGACCGCAGGACTAATTTGTACAAGAGAATGAAGATTAAAGGTTTTCAACACGATAACGTTGAGCGCAGTCTGAACAATTCTCTGCGATCCTTGTTTGCAGCTTCGGCACATTGAGTAGCCCTGTTATCGTAATACCGAGATCCTTCACTTTCTGAGCAGCCGCTATTGTGATAGTTCCTTCACCAACTTCTAGTTGGGTTGTCGCTAAATCAGTCGTCAGAACGCAGCTCTTCCTCAAGTTTAGTGGCAAGTCCCATGTTTTTGTCCGCTCAATTACTTTTTCTAAATCAGAGATAAGGGTATATCTACTGTAGGTTCCTATGATCTTAACATCATCAGCAAACAGGAAGCAACGTGAACTCAAGCAGGCTGCCAGGTCGTTTACAAAATAAGAAAGAGTAATGCACCAAGCACCAAACCTTGAGGCACTCGACTGAGTATCAGTGATTCCTTCGAGCACACCCCCGCAATTCTAACAGTTAGTGCGATTAGTTATGAAGCTGTCTAACCATAGATGTAGTTCAACTGTGACGCCACACATCATTTGATTGTGCAGAAGGTACCTATGGTTCACTGAGTAGAAGGCCTTTTGAAAATAAACATAGCATACTTCGACTACTGTACCTTCATCGAGACGTAATATCACTTCGTCAAGAAAGCTTAGAAGATTGGTTAGGCAGGAACTTTCTTTCCAGAATCCGTGCTTGGAATCGGATAATAAGAAATTAACTAACAAATGTTTACATATCTGGTGCCAAACGCGTTTTTCAAAGCACTTGCAAAGAATGCTAGTCAGGCTTACTGGCTTATAGTTGCGTACACCCTAAATGGAAACCTTTTCGTATATAAGTACTACCGCTGCTCATTTTCAATCATCCGGTAGTATACCCTGAATTGAGAAAGCTTTAAAAAGATTGCTGATGGCAAGGCTAACTATATTTGCGAGCGGTTCAATAATACCCAGATGTATACCGTCGGAGCCAGCCGACTTAGTTTTATCCAGCTGCGACAGAACTGTGGTGACCATTTCTTGATTAACCTCCACCGAGCTAAAGAGAGGTGCTCTGCACTCGTGAGTTTCTAATTGGTTACTTGAATCGTGTCGATCAACACTGCAGAATAATGAATGCGAAGCCTCGGCTTTTTCCTGTGCAGTCAAAGCTGTAATTCCCGCGTTTGTTACTCCAAATTAATAATGTGTTTATAGGTACTTCCACTCATTTATTGCATTCCATATATTCTGAATTTGTTTATTATACTGTTTTTCTTGTTTATATACATTCATTTATGTAAAGTAATGCACTGTTAATTTTTAACGGTGTATATATTGGAAGGCACTGCAGTTACTGCCGGTATTTTGTAAGCTGAAATATTTAACTCCAGAGTTGCTCATATTTATTACGGATTTCATTTTAGTTTTTGTGTTGTAGACATATAGAAGCTAATTATATTTGTTCTAATAAGCATAATTTCTTTGTTATTCCTGCTAAGCAGATATAGTACATAACACGGGAAAATGAAGAATTACATAGCAAAAATAAATAAATACATAAACGTCGATATAATTGGTAAATACAGCCAACAAGCTTATTTTCATAAAAAAATGGCGAGACGAGGTTTGAGCGATAGCCAAATATTGGAATTCCTATTTGACAAAGTGCCGTCAGACTACAAAGAAGATACAAATAAAGAATCAGATGAACAGGCCTCTCAAATAATGGTAAATCCATCAGAAATATATTGGCATGTGGAACAATTCGTAGCAGCAGAAAAGACTTTCCGCAACTCATTAAAGACAAAGATCTGGAAAGAAGAGATTTTGACTACAGATCCACTCTTCTCGGCATCATAGCTTTCAAATGGAAGGACTCAAAACCGGTGGACCAAATATAAAATTATCATTGTATCTCCATGACTTCAGTTCAAAGTAAACAAAAAGATGGTACTAAAGTCACAGTCACATGCCGAAGCGTAGTGAGTGACTACAACAAGCACAGGGTTGGCGTGGATAAGCACGATATGCTGCGTCAGCTGTATGGAGTGGATCGTTAATGTAAGAAATGGTGGCACCAGCTGTTCTTCGGTTTATTAGACATGGCAAAAGTCAATTCATAAATTTTGTATACAGAATGTAACGATGATAATCAGATGACCTAATTTGATTACTAAAGAGAAGTAACTAGTGGTTTGCTAACTTACGCTCAAACAACACGATCAGAATCAGCGAAACATCGAACGTCAAACTATTACACTCCAGACTCCGTTCGTTTGGTCAATGTAGGAATTCATTGGCCAGATTATACTACTAAAAAGTATCGTTGTGAAGTTTGTTCAAAAAACGGATTTCAAGCCCGCTTCTTGAATAGATGCTCTCACTGCGAGGTGCATATTTGTTGCACTGCAGCAAAAAATTGCTTCCGAATATACCACTCACAGTAAACCTATAACCGTTTGTGTTACAAATAATAAATATATGTTATTATACTGTATATTATTAAGTGCATAAATAATTTGTTATGTTCACGTCTTATTATTTCATTATATGATCACATAATTTTAAAAAATATGGAACGAATGTGCAAAATGCATAAAACGATTCTGCAATGAGTTATGCTCACAAGTTTTTCAATATATTATTAATATTGAAAGAAATAATTTCATTGTGTGTTGTGAAGATATAAGTAAAATTACGTTCCATATTACTGACGGTAACTCCAGTTACCACCTCAATATATCCTGAAAAATATAAAAATGTTGTTGTTTGCCTTCGTCGGTCCATGTCGACCATGGATGCACATCACATCGCATGAATTTCATGTTTTGCAACTTTTTGAATGACTAATCAGTCTGATTCGGGAGGAATAATCTCTCCCGCAGCGCTTGCAACGATAGTCAGAACTCTGTTGTATTGCATCAGTTGCACATGAAACATAAAACCTAATCGTGTTTTATTGATGCCGTAATTAGGCAGAATAATACAAAAAATTTCATAAAAAACGTATATCAAATTCCCGTAGACAAAGGGTTAAAGATCGATTGGACTAAACATAGCCATAAAAAGCTTTCAAGTTAATTTTTGCTTTTTTAACAAGTCTGGATTGGATGTCCCTTTAAGCTTTCTATGCAGCACAACTGCTAATTTTCTGGTCTGTATGTACTGTAGTCTAGATCTGTGAGTTCCGGGGAATTTGGAAAGCCCTCCAGCTACGTTCACGCCATCTAATAACCTTGCGAATAAAGGCGCTCCACCAGGGGGTTTTCCTCGCGTTCTTACTGGTTGTAGAGGAGCAAAACTTTCCTGTAGTTGTAAAAGGTTTCCTCGTATAATATTTTACCTGATTTCTAAACTAGGTTCTAATTCGTCTGGTTCTCAACTTAGATTCATTGCTTGAGTTCGTAGTTGGACCATGTCCATTCGACCAAATTTGCGGGACATCTTCACTTGGTGACTAGGGTCCACTAAAGCACAGTCAAGAAGAATTACATCGTAATTGCTTTTGCCTAGTGGCAAAAGGTATTTGATCTCATAAATTTATGTTTCATGAGACGATAGAATCAAATCTAAAGTAGACGAAGTGTGTTCTGACTTAAACCTTGTAGGTTCCCTGACATGATAATGGAAGGCCCCGTCATGAAACCTGTCAAAATATTGCGACTCAGTTGACTCTGGTGAAGAAATTTCGGTACGCCAATCAATGCCCGGGAGATTAAAGTCTCCAAAAATTAGTAATGCGTTGCAATGCCTTTTTAGTACTCCGAATGCGTCCCTCAGTGATTGATCGTCAAATGGTGAAACAGTTGGGCTTCTATAAGCACACGCAAGTCCCAGTCTTCTCCCAGCGACAATTAGAAATACTGATGTTAATTAGATTGTTTGAGAAGCAAGTTTTATCGATGTCTCACTATGGGGAAGGGCTGCATTTATCATAATCGCCACACCCCTTCCCGTAGCACCAGTATCCCTATGCTGACGATAGATGTCGTACTTAGTTGATACAAATAACGGTACATGATCATCTGATTTCAACCATGATTCAGATATGGCAATTATGTCGACCTGGTTTTCCAGTACAGCAAGCTGCCGCTCTCCCCACTTATTACACACACTGCAAGCATTTCTGTACATTAAAGGGGCACATTTTAATCGGCGTTTACTCGGGATTGGATCACCGTCGTTGATACCCTGTTTTTGAGACCGAAGTATTAGATAAGTGGTTAGACTGCGCTTCCGAACGAGCTTGTACCGGCCTAATGGCAGTTGTACATGGATCTTCTTCATTCAGGAGCAAATTCTGCTGATTTTTTGGCGTTGTGCCTTGAAGTCCTGAAAGGCGTTCGCTTGCCAACGACTTTTTCACGCACTCGAAATCTACTGGCGAGACATTTTGGAGTACGTCCCCAATGCCTACCACAGCAGATGACTTAAGCACTTTATTTTTTGCTAAGGGTTATCCCTTTTATGGGAGTTTTCAAGCCGGTCATGGGCATTTTTGAACGCTTCCCATGAAGATTGTTGGAGCCCTGTTTTTCTGTAGCGTTCAAGGTAAGCACTTTTCGAAAGACTCCAGTTTCTGTCCAGCTGGTTTATAAATTCTACCAAAATCGAACGAGCGCTATTTATATTTGGGTTCCACGGGCCTAAACGATAGACCCTTTTACCTGTCAGTTGATTAGCCCTGTCATGCACAAAACATCTTGAACCCTGCTTCCGGGATTTGCTTTCGCGAATCAGCAGTTCTTCCCTATCTAGAATGAGCAAAGTACGCGTTGACCTAGTTTCGCCATTCTATTGGATCCAGCAAGCTTACTAACTTTCTCAGCCAGGGCATTTAATCGATTTTTTAAAGCAACGTAATTTGATTGTTGCGATTTTATTTGACACTTGACCTTAGCAACCGCTCTCTTCATGCGGTTCTTTTTACCCCCCTGTGGTGGTTTTTGATCCATACCGATTGTGCTTCGGATAGAAGTATTTTATTTCGTACCACTTCGACGTATGACAACGGAGAATTTGTACCTTGTGCTACAACGTTGTTGTTCATAATATGGGTTGAGGTCCTCACAAAGGCTTCTCTTGCGTTTCGCTAACACTCATTCCGGGAAACTATTTTTACAATAAGTACCGTAATGCTTGGCAAGAAAGCCAAGCGTTTTACATGAGCCTGTCTCTGACAAACAACACAAGCTATGCATTTAACTACTTTTTTACATTCGATTGAAATGCAGGGATATGACGCTTTAGTCATAGTGTTTGATTTTTTCAAAAAATGGGAATATCAATATATATATATATATATACTGTTTTTTTAAAAACGTTTTAGAATAGGTTATTTCTAGTTATGATGTGTGTATAATGTGATAAATTGATAACCAATTTACAGCAACATCAGAGAACAGCGATTTGGAAATGGATTGTTAAGAAGTGAGTGGGAAATACAACTAAGTTGAACGTACCGCGCAACATGTTCAAGTTGAAGTTCAAGATTGTTTAGTTCAGTTCAGTTGCACATGACAGTAAGTGGCTAACGGGCCAATCGAGCGTCCAGATTTTCTTTCGGTGGAAAGCTGCAGAGAAGCAACCACCACTGCTGATGACTTTTTTCTTATGGTGATTTAGATATCCTCGACGATCGCGACGCATAGGATTATCCGGGTTGTATTTAGGAAGCACCTCGTTATGAATTATGCTGAAAAAAATTCCCTTTACCAGTACGGTGAGAGGTCAGCTAAAGGAGAGATGTATTTAAAAAACAGAACTCTAGCATTTACTTACTTACCAACCAACGCTAAATTTGGTAAACTACCTAATCTCGCATAGAAATTATGGGAAGAATTCATGAAAAAGCTTACCTTAGATGCGGTCCAAACCGTTCTTAAAACTCGCGACAGATCTTCAGGATGTAAGTTCTTCTGAAAGCCGGTTCAACAAGTTTACCACCCTGATGCTTAAAAAGGTTTTCCGGGAGTCTAGTCTACATCGCTCCTTAGCAAGTTTGAGTGAATGTCCGCAGGTGCCCAGCTCGGGTCTTAAGGCAAAGAAGTCGTTCATGATAACACCATTTAACCCCTTCAAGTTCTTGAAGGTTTCAATTAAGTCACCTCTCAAACGACGGCGCGTAAGTAAGAAAAGATCTAGGGACTTAAGTTGTGCAGCGTGAGGTATCCCTCGCTGACACTCAATCATGCGAGTTGCAAAACGCTGTGAGCTTTTGAGTCGAACGATGTCCTTTTGTAGTAAGGTCACCACGCCTGGACACATTATTCTAAATGCGGCCGAACTAACGCCTTGTAAAGGGGGTGGAATACATCGGGTTTTCTTCTGGATAACACGGATCTCATCCTATAGAGCACTTTGCGAGCACGTTGAGTGGCGGCACATTGGTCCTCCCATTTGAAGTCAGTCCTAACTAGAACTCCCAAATCCTTAAAACACTGTGTTGCGCTAACAGTGAGAGAAATGCCGACACCTGAACTGAAATCTTATCAACCAGTGCTGACAAGAGTTGGCTTTTATTAAGGTTCAGTGGGAGGTTCCACTTGTATGACCAGTTTATGACCCGTCCAAGGTCGTGCATCAGGGTAACTTCATCTGTTGATCCGATTAATTTCAAATTACCGTAAATACCCGCGTATATGACGCACTTTTTTCATCATAAGTTGCCCTAAAAACCCAGGTGCGTCTTATCCATGGATACTTTTATTATAAAAATTATGCATTAATCATAATATCAAAAATTTAGTTCTTCGTCTTATTGATAGGTTATTTCTTACAAAAAATCTCCTGCACTAGTTCATCGACGCCTCAAAATCTGCAATGCTTTGCTCTTTCGCTAATCTTAGTGCCTGTAAACGAACGGTAGTGGTGCTGACCCCCAGACAGTCTCGACGAGTATCTTGAATTCATTTAATGAGCGCCTTTTTCAGGTTAGGGTGGTGAGCCTTCGAGCATCTGTTCGCCCTCTTCACCTTTCGCATTTCTTTAATGGTACTTTCGGCTTTTCTCCATTTTCTGATCACGCATTCAGTCGGACCAAATTGCCGCTCAGCTGCCCGGTTCCCGTGTTCTTTCGCGTACTTGATCACTTCCATTTTAAAGTTTGAAGTATAGCTCTGTCGTTTTGTCTTCTTCATGTTGAAGGGTAATAATGAACTGTATCTTTAAAAACACCGGTAATAGGTAGAATATTTATACTGCCGATGTGTAATATCATGAAAGTGTAATATCAACCAATCATGGAGTAGTATTTTACTCTCGTTGGAGCAGAAACTTTTCCTTAAAAAATGTCATCCAATCATTCGGCATGACGCCCAAGAATGAGAAGTGCACTTTCCACGATAGTCTACATAGGCTAGACAGACATCTGCTGACTGACAGGATGAATGAGTCAGCAATCAGCACACACGACGATCATAGCGATTGTATGGAGTTCACCGTGATTGACTTAAGTTCACCGTTTCTATAAAAAATTAATGGAAATTAAGGACTAAAATTAGGATGCGTCCTATACATAGGTACACAGCTTTTCCATCGTTTTTAGGGTCAAATATCCACTGCGTTCTATACATGGTATCGTCCTATACGCGGGTATTTACGGTGTCCGCGAAAATGAAGCATGGGCACTTTAATGCAGAGGACAAGTCATCGATGAAAATCAAGAATAGAAGCCAACCGAGTACCGACCCTCGGGATACACCACTGATCACGCCTGTTTGATTCGACTGCGTAGATTCTACCTAACTCGGAATGTTCTACCAATAAGGAAGGCTTTTATCCAAGCAAGTAGACTACCCCGTATGCCTTTTTGATGCTAGCTTAATCTCTAGAAGGCGGTGATTTACGGAATCAAAAGCCTTGTTGAAGTCTAGGTAAAGGGCTTCGGCTGGTTTCTCTTCATCCATCCTTTTAGTGGCAGTATTGAGAAAACTAAGAAGGTTAGTCAGGCAGGGTCTACCCTTAAGTAATCCATGCTTAGTTACTCTCAGTAAGTAAGCCGACAAAGATGCGACAGATTTTATCACGCAGCAGTTTTTTAATACTTTCGAAACGATGCTAGTTAGGCTGACAGCTCTATAGTTACCAAGAGTTGACCTGAACCACCCTTGTGTATTGATACGATTATGCTTCTTTCCACTCACTAAGAACCACTCTCAGGTTCAAGCATGAATTAAAGAGCTTGCATAGAGTTTCTGTAAGCACTGGGGCAAGATTCTTTAGCATAATCGAGTGAATACCGTCTGGCCCTCAGCTTTGTTGACGCGAACATGGATAAGTGCTCCACAAACCCCGGATTTCATGAATGACATCTCATCTAGTGCAGGAGCACCAGATAATAGATTAAACGAGCTAGACGGAACATTTAAAGAATTTCACGTCTCTGAACGCCGCTGAAGAACCAGAAAAAAGCAGTCGCCTTAGACAGGTCAGTATCGGCTAGTTTTCCGTCTTAAAGATTCAAATCTCCAATGCATTTCATGGTTTTTCCTTTCGATTGAGCGTAGCTATAAAAAATTTTGGGATTGGATTTAGCATCCCTAGCTAAGGATAACTCGAACTCCTGTTTGAGTAACCGCTGTATTTTAACACAAGCGTTCCGAGCAGATTTTATCGGACCAATGAACCAGAAGTGAGAGATAGCTTATATTGCAGCCATCAACGATCTCGTTTACGGGTAGACCGACAACTCGAGGGAGTCCACCAGGCGGCCTATAATGCTTTTTTACTACTTGCAGCGGAGCGTGCTTGTCTTGCAACTCCTTTAGATACTTACAAATTCTATCCCAGTTTTCACTTACATTAAAATCGTTAGAGAACTGAAAGAAAGATTTTGAAGTCTGCAGGAGAAAACCACAGACTACAAGCCTAAAATAACGTCTATGGCGAGCAATAGGTTTGTGAAAACGCAGTACTGCTTCGAAGCTTATCAATAGATGATCGCTTTTGCCGAGCGGTTTTAGGTATTTTAAAAGTCTAACAACTTCCGGCTGGGACGACAATACCAGGTCGAGAGTGAATGGAGTGCATCTATTAGGAAACCTCATAAGATCACTCACATGCTGATGCAACGCCTGACCATGGAGCCATGCGACAAACGTTTCGGATTGCTTGGTGACTAAACCTAGAGCGACCGCCATTTTTATGTCTGGAACGTTGAAATCACCTAAGATGAGTACGCTGGGAGCTGATTGAAACAACCTGTCCAGCGTCTCAATCAGCTGTGTAATCTCCTGCTGGGCTGCACTGTGTGTGACGTAGACACAAGCAATTGCGAGCGATGACTTGTATCAAGTCAGGATACTCGTAACAACTTGGACGTTTTCACTTGTTAGGGATATACCCGTTCCCGTATTGTGCAATCCATACTCTAAGATGAGTGCAACGCCACCGCCACTCCTATCGCCAGGTCTATCGCATCTAATGACGAGATACTGCACATCATCAAGCACGGACAGGCAGGTCTCAGAAAGCGCTATAATCATTGGGTGCAACTCAGCCACACGAAGTGAGAGGTCAGCCCACTCATTACTTATACTGCTCACATTAGCGTACAGCACTGTGACGCTGGTTTTGCGTGCTTCTGAAACTTATCCTGCTTGGCCCTCGGTCGAAGCACCCGAGGAAGATGCAAGTTTTTTGGCGTGCTACTTAAAGCAGGAGTATCCGGTTCAACAGCCTCTTGCATGGATGTTACGGACCGTTGTCTGAGGATTGAGCCCACATCCATCGAAGAGCAGCAACTGGAGACATCTGCTTGGCTCCATCTCCATTTGCGATAAAACCGCCAACATCGTCTAATCCGGAAAGCAAGACTCGTGGCGATGTGCTGTTCGGTGAGATTGTAATGGATTCACTAGCGTTTCGATTTGCATCAGTCTTACGGATAGCAGATATCCTCAAAGCAAGGTTTCTCCTATCTAAAGCGATTGAGTTTTGTCTAATATAAGAGGGAGGGTTTTTCGGCTTAACCCGAAGCTTGTCTAGAGTTGTTTTGGTGATGTATTCAGCCCCAGACAGTAACACATCCCGATCCGCCTGGTATTTGAATTCTACCAGGATTGGCCTAGGGCGGTTATCCATTTTCCATCTTCCTACACGGTGAACTCGCACCATGGGAGTAGAAGGCCTCAGACCTACCATCAGGATAAGATCGCTAATACATCTGCGATCAGAATCTCTTCGACCTTTCGAATCCCTAATGAAAGGCTTCGCTTGGTTAAAAAGAGTACATGACGGGTTCTAGTTTTTGAAGTTGAAGAAGAATTGCCGTGCAGCGCCTCAAATTACTTACGCAAACCGTTTAATTCCTGGATAATTTGATCCAGTTCGTATGAGCCAGCAACATTTCCATGTTGCTTTCTTTGAGTAGTGGCTTTACTGTTCTTGTCACGCTATTCCTTGGCTTTTGGCAAGCAGCGTCAGTGGCAGCTTTATGACAGCTGATACAACACCACTGCAACCAGCGGTATTTTGCATAAATCCCGTAGTGAGATTCGTGTATACCTGAGCAGCTAGGGTGAGCCCAACGCTTGCAAGCTATGCACTCAATTCCCTCAGCCACCATTTTGCCACATTTACCGTTGAGGCGGGTATTTTTTGTATTCATATCTATCGGTTAAAGGTACGAGTACTGATAGATCACTAGAAAAATAAAAGCTGAATTTATTACTAGCGTAATTAATCAGAAAAAAATTAATAATATATAGTTAAACAGTTATTCTATTTTACAGCAAATTCAAGGAATAGAGAAAATTCGTATTGATATTTTATCGGAGCGTGAGAAATACAACCAAGTTGAACCTACCGCGCAAAGAGACTGTTCTTTTGTGAAGTTTTACAGAGAGATTTGAATTTCACATTCTCTATAATTTTTACTCTGTAAAAGCATTTAGCTTCCCACGATACAACTTCAGTTGACCTTTCACCGTGCTTGAGAATAGAAACTGCTTTTTTCCAGCATCGGTTATAACGCGGTGGTCCCTAAAATCAATCCGGATAATCCTTAGTCAGCGTGATCGTTAAAAAGTTCATATGGCAGTGATGGTTGCTTTTCTGCAGCTTTCAATCGAAGGAAATTCTGATCGCTTGTTTGGATCGTTAGCCACCTACTGTCTTGTGGAAACTGAATTTAATTGATCTGAAAAATAATTAATTGAGATTTTGAACTATTGAAGGTGATTCAAGTGAACATAAGCACAAATCCAATTAGGTACAAAATTTCTACAGTTAGCTAGGTGGAAAACGCGATTGTATTTTTGACATTACTTTGTCAATTTTGATTCCAGATGAAGCTTGTGATTCAAATCGAAACGAGCAAATAACTTTAAGCACGCTAGCAATTTTGGAGCGGTATTTGATTAAGCAGTTGTGGTTTTTCACCTACGAAATCTGGACTGGATGCTGTTCGCCAGAACCTAACCCATATACTTGAATAAATGGAGCCTTATTCGCAGCTAAATCGTGCACAATTAAGTTTTGACTATTTGCATACCAACTCGTAATTTGTTCTGTTCATTTAACTTTCAAGTACAACTCATGAGTTCCTGTTTGGAGCCATTGCAGAACTGATCGATAACTCGAGAGATGCTGGTGCAACAGAATTGGATATTTATACTAGTAAAATTTTCTTTTCTAACTTTTTCTTTCCAGTTAAAGATAATTCTGTCCGTGGCAATTTCCTCTTGTGTTTTGCTGACAATGGTTGTGGGATGTCACCTGGTAAAACTCATTCGTTTAATTTTTAGACGAGGTCAAAAACGTTATCATTTTTGGAAAATCGCTCAAGAAGTCGGAGGAGAGTAGTACAATTGGGATGTACGGAAACGGTTTAAAATCGTAGGTTAATGATTTCACTAATTTTAATAGCGGTTCCATGCGTATCGGTAATGATATGATGTTATTCACAAAAAAGGATGGAGTTTTCACATGTTTATTTTTATCTCGGAGTTTTCACGAAGAGGAAAAACTTGATGAAGTTGGTTTTTGTTTCTTTTTACGCATAGGTCGTTGTTCCAATGCCTTCATTCAAAGGTTCTGACAGGACTCCTATCTATGAGAATAACGAAGACAAAAAGAAAGCATGTCGAATTTTTAAACTTGATTTTTTAGCACGATTTAGAAATGCATTTGATTTTAAAGTATTCACCATTTCGATGTGCGAAGGATTTTTTCGCGCAATTCGATAAATTAAAGGAGGCATCTGGCACGCTAGTTATTATATATAATATGAAATTGCTTGATCACGGAGCCCCTGAACTAGATGTAGTCACAAATCCTCGGGATATTCTGCTTGCTTCTGGAGCTGAAAATGAAGAAACGGTTGAACCGGATGCTGAACTAATGTATGTTTCTGCATTAAAGTTGCCGTTAATTATTGAGTCTTTAATAGTGATAATACACGGTTCTTTTTTATAACAATGTTCATTATATGTCCGCAGGTTGCCTCCTGAGAAGCGAAGTCTCCGGGCATATGTGTCCATTTTGTACGCCGATCCACGAATGAAGGTTTATCTTCAGGGCCGCAAAGTTCAGACCAAAAGACTTTTGGCAACGCTGTATAATCCCAAAAAGTACAATTTCGCCAGCAAGACATTCCGCACACGAGCGGAGGCAGATTTAGCAAAAGCCAAAAACGATGTTAAAATAGGTAATATGCTATTTTTTGCCCCCTAACGAATTGGTATCAGTTCCATGAATCATACGAATCTTCCCGTAATTTGCAAATTTTTCATTTTAATTATGCGGTGTCCCAATCATGCAATTCCCATCAAAGCTGTGTTACCCATATTAGGTCTTTACTGAAAAATTTACCTATTATATTTTAGTCATTGTCCTGTCGTGATTTATTTATTGAATAGCATTTATTTGTATTCTGTATCTGTAGCGCGAGTTTGAAGACTTTCCCGGTGTTTTATTTTTCACTTGACAAGTTGTCTTCGGAACTGGACTGTTAACCTTGATTATATGGTATGGTATGAAAGCACAAGCCTGATCCGGGCAAAGTGCCGCACAGTCAGAGACTGCACGTCGGCTAAGATACTGTCAGGTTGCCCAAGCCTAGACAGATATGAGGGGGTGAATAGAAGTAGAAATCGTAGTGAGACTCCAGCGTGTTTCAGCATGCAGCTCATTACCGTTGGCTGATCAATTTTGCACGACGTTAGCCGCACAGCACAGAAATGCTACACGATTGCACGTCCGTGCACATTAACTTTCATAGGCTAGCGACAAGTGTTTTCACTGCTAAACGTTTTAGGGATGGTAATCTGATCCGATTGTGGTCCTTCATAATCCGGTAGCACTATTGTTTACTCGTGAAAACGTGTCCTAAATCGTGTTCTATGTGTTTTCGAACACATAACCTCTCGTTTTGTTTAACTGCGTTATTTCCCTCAGCTTTCACTTTTATCATATTGGTCCCTCACCAAGTTTACTCCACTTCATTATGAAGCCTGAATTCTAAATGCTGGTTTTAACCAGTATTATGTCGTCGTAGACCATACATGGGTCGAAATGTTGTCAGTATCCCCAGACCTAGAGAAAACATTAGAACATAATGGCAACGAGATTCTGACCTATTCATGCATGACCGCTCACTACTAGTGGCACTGCACATGATTTCTGCACAATTTCAGATTCGCGAGCCTTTAATTTCATGAGGATCTAGCATTCGTCGTTTGTCATCTGAACGTTTGTAATTTTATAGTATATTCCACCACCACGTTTCCATGGTTTCATGCATTATCGCAATCTTTTTTGTATGTTCTGGGCATTAAGGAGGTGTAATTTTAACAAATGCATACCTAAAAGCACAAAATTGATCCAGTTTAACAAATTGCTCTTGTTAGACCTAGTCAACAGGGACACTTCTGTTACTCTTCATATCTTACCACATGTTTTTGTGTGTCGTTCGAATAACAACGAACCCTCATACTCATCTACAAAGTAAATGTCCGCCTACCAAATTTCAACCATGAAATTCCTCAGCAAACTGAAAAATAATGGGAAAATTTTCACCGTGACTGCACTTTCTCTCATCGAAAGTACAACCTTATGAGCACTAAACCTGTCAGCATTTCCTTTAAAAGCTAAGTTCCAGCTAGTTGTTGAAAAAGGCAAGCTTTGAACCTCATTCCAACTACATTTTTGGTTTTACACTGATGCGCAATCGTGCAGTACATTTGAATTGCGCAGCTAACACCTGCTATATTGATTTGGCACAAATACTGAGATGCGTTCCCGGGCAATCCGGCAATATCTCAAGTGCAGTCTATGACTCGGCACTTCATCTGGATTCTGACTTTTAATTTCATACATATCCAAAATGCTGTCGTATTCCATACCTGGAAATTAAATCAGTGTTCATTTTTCTGTCTTTCTATTTAACCCTTGAATTTCGTGATTTTTCAGCTGAATTACGAGCCCAGGAAGCAGAAAGTAAAGCGCGAGACTGTGAACTTCGTTATCAAGGCTCCGAAGATGCGGAATATCTGGTATATTCTTGTTAATTGATTATCGTCATTTTTGCTGCATATGAAACAGCTTTTCAGAATTTGCTTTATGTGCAAAGATCTCTAAGATATATCAATTAATTAGTCTCATCCATATTACCCCAGTACTGTTTGTATGTATGAAACCGCAAGCCTGATCCAGGCAAGGTGCTACACAGTCAAAGATTGAACGTGGGCTAAGATACTGTCAGGTTTCCCGGGCCTATGCAGATATTGGAAACTAAAATAGCAATAGCAACGCTAGTGAGAATCCTGCGTGTATTCGCATGCAACTCACTACCAGTTGCAAATTATTTTAGCAGGGTGTTAGCTGTACAGCACAGAATTGCTGCACGATTGCACACTCTTGTACTAATTATTCTGGATCGGCTACATCCCTTTTGCTGCCGGTTTTATAGGCTCTTGCTTTTTGCAATATGTACACACTTAATCGTGAAAATCCACTTATGTTGGGTTTCGAAGATTATAAGTTGCGTTAACATACACTACACCGTGCAGGAATTACTTACAATACGTACATGTTGAGAGGCTACGAACATTGAGTTGCCTTATGCTCAAACGTTCACTGATATTCTGTATTCGACTGATTTCATTTGGAACTTGGTATAATATAGTAACACTTCTAACGTGATACATTCAAAGCTTCCAGCTGTGGCATGCGCTTTGTATCTAATTGGTCCATGCTCTTTTAACCTAATTACACCGTCTCAGTCTGGTTGGAATATACAACCCGAAGCCATTTGTATAAGTGCATGGCGAAACGTAACTCATTAAACCGTGACTTGTGCGGATCTCTCGCAGCCCTCATTCGCTGTGATACTCATTCCATTTTCGTCGATTGCTTTGTTTACTTTGCCAGCTGTATTTCTACAGGCAGTTGCGTTGAGTACGAGATCTCAGTATGTATGCATAGCATTTTTAGAATTTACTAATCCTCGCAATTAATGACGACGGCGCAATGTTTCGCTTAATAGTGAGGGTGTGCAACACTTCTTTATAATTTAAACGGAGTGGAAAATGCCCACTGCTTTTATGCGATTGATACCCATTTGCTAGCAAAATATTCTTCGCATCCGGTGGTATGCATTCGTATGAAAGCCTGATCCAGGCAAAGTGTCGCACAGTCAGAGACTGCACGTGGGTTAAGGTTTTGTCAGGTTGCCCAGGCTTAGACAGCTATGAGGGGGAAATAGAAATGGTAGTGAGTCTCCAGCGTGTTTCAGCATGCTGCTCACTGCCGTTGGCAAATCAATTTCGCACGACGTTAGCCGCACAGCACAGAAATGCTACATGATTGAACATCCGTGCTTCGCGTCCGGTGGTGGCATCTTGTTGCTAATGTAGATGATTTTGTCGCCGGGTGTTAGTATCAAAAGGCCACGACTGAGAGAAAGGCTGAAGCTAACTCGTTTGCGATCGTTCAGAAACGTTTTATCAACAGTTTTACCACTCCGTGCCGTATCTTATTCCTATAGCCTGATGGCGACCGAAAGAAACAGCTATAACATTGTTTCATTTAAAAACTATCGCATTCCATGCGTATATGAACCCCCCTGGAGTCTCACTGCTATTTTCTATTTTTTCTCATATCTGTCTAGGGCTGGGCAACCTGACAGTTTACGGCTGTTTGCTTGGATCGGGCTTGTGATTTCATACATTTCCCATGCTTATTTGCTTTCACGCTTCGATTATCTGCTTATTTTATTACGCCCTGCCCACACTTTGTATTGCCCCTGACGAGTTACTTTATGACGACTGCTGTTACCCGGTTGTAATCAAAGGTAATTCATCTACAATTTCGAGCAATGCTCTAAAGAAACTGGCATTATCAGCTTATTAGCTATTTATGAAAAAACCTGTTTGGTTTAGTAAAGGGTTTAAAATCGGAAATGAGAGAATTGTAACGGATTATCGTATTCGTATCTCTTAGGTAGGAATGGAACTTGAAGTATCGCTATCGTTTCGTCCTCGCATTTCAACGTTACACGAACCTACAGGGAAGTCATTGATGACTGAACGAAATTAATCTCGTCCCATTTATAACAATGCAAATTTAATAATTTTCAAGTTTCAGTTTTATGCTCACACTCGTAAATCTTTATTTTCAGAGACAAATACACCGCTTACAAAATACAGCAGCTGAATTGCGGAGCGTCGTCACGTTACGTCAAAACACTGTCGCGCGAAAGCAAAAGGCTATCCGTGATCCCAAAACCTTGACATTCTACTTTGGTGTTAACGTGATGAACCGCGCCTGTGATGGAATGTTTGTCTACAACTGCTCTCGTTTGATTAAAATGTATCAGCGAATCGGGCCACAGCAAGATTCAAGTATGATGTGCCGTGGCGTCGTTGGAATAGTTGATGTGCCATACATGGTCCTCGGTATGTTCAGCCTACCATATAATGTTTTTAATCGTGCTTTTATTGTCAACTAACAATTTTCTACACCCAGAGCCCACGCACAATAAACAAGACTTCGCGGATGCGAAAGAATTTCGTATGTTGTTACGTGCCATGGCGGATCATTTGATGCAATATTGGGATGACCTCGGAATCGACAAAGAACCGGATAGTCTTTCTCGATTTTGGAAAAGTTTCGGCTATCTTTCCGCGCGGTGGAGAGATCCACCTAGTAATGATGATAAATACGCCAGACGCCGTTGCTGTTCCGTTTCTGTCTGTGTTCAATGTGGTAAGTGTATTGTTTTGGAACTAAGTCACCTTCATTCATAGATTGATTTACCAGATTCATCAAAACTCGTGTCATATGTTGGTTTTCCAATTCAATACGGTTCTTTGTTCATGTTTCAAATGCGCTGGCCTGCTGCCAAATATGTCGAACCTTGCGTTTGATTAATCTTGGAGGTTAGCGGCTCTTCTACCTTCCCGATTTATAGCAGTTTGAGCTTTCGCTGGTGTGATCCGAACCGTCGATTTTTAAACGCCAGTTTTCTTTTCAGAATGTTCCATACTGGAACTCGACAGATAAGAATATAAATCTAAAGTGAAGTACTTGATAAACGTTCTAGCTGCACCATCTTTGAGTCAATCCGATGTCGTGATTACGTATTTCTTTAAAAATCGTAGAATATGATCTGAATTGAGTTCAAAAGAAAGTCGCGTTGATGAGATACTAGATCGTTGCAGGTTACTATTTCGTCACGTTCAACCTTCGAATGTTGTAAATAGCACACGGATCATGGACAATCAAGTCTTCATATGACCGTCTTGATACCGTCGCCGATTTCAGAAAGCTTTGTTGTTGAAAAAGAGTTTCGTGGGCTCTGATTCTGTCTTACGGATTACCCGACAGCTTCGGTACATTTTTCACCATTGGATATAAACGGATTGCGGAGGTAGTGCGCTTATTTGTCATTTAATTGACTTGAGGTTCTCGCTAATTTCATCTTTCGCGCCGGTACTTCAATTCCGATGTGTCAGATGAATTGATTGTAGGTGGCCCATTAAATAGCTGTTCGAAGTGTTCCATCCATTTCTTCGTCCTTTAAACATTGCTTTAGTTATCCAGTCATTCCCAAACTTAACCCGTCGGTGAACGATCCCGAATATCGCGGAAAGCATTTTACGGTGGTATAGAGATCTCTCGTCACTGACACACTGCTCTCTTTTTTTATTAGCCAACTGCACATATAGTATCTTGTATAAATTTACTTTCAACCCATTTAGCTTTATTCTAGTCTCTCACTCGTTCATTTCTTTTACGGTTAGCATTGTCTTTCGCCTCCAATTGATTTCCGATATCGATCTCTTTCAAGGTCGAGAGCGAGATCCGTTGTTGGTGCTGCAGTTTCTCCAGGCCAAACACCGTTTGACAAGTTTCATTCGACGCATTTGTCGCCGCTTATCTACGCTTGATAATTTCTATAGCTTCATTGGTTTCCTTGAAAGGTTTTAAAGTTATTCGATAGGCATATTTTGAACTCGTCGTTTTGGATGCATCGTTCAGAGGAGCGGGAATGTATTTGCACCTTGGACTTTCGATGGTCGTACAACACAGTCTCAATTTTGCCATGATGACGCTGGCGACCAAAAACCACATCTGCTCCACATCGTACAACGATCGCCTGAACTTCATATCAATGCATACGTGATCTATTTAATGCTGTGTGGTGTATGTATCTATGTATGAAATCTGAAGCCTGATCCTGGTAATGTGCCGCATAGTCAAAGACTGCACATAAGCTAAGATACTGTCAGGTTTCCCAGGCCTAGACAGATATTGGAAAGGAAAATAGCGATGTCAGCGAGACTTAAGTATGTATTCGAATGCAGCTCACTACTGGTGGCAAATCAATTTAGCAGTGTTAGCTGTACAGCACAGACCTGCTGCATGTTTGCACATCCGTGTTTGGTGAAGATTGTCATTATCCCAGTAACTTGAAGCACTTGTAAGTGACAGAACTATGCTATTCCGACCACCAACCAGCACACCAGTTTGCGTTCCTTTCTCCATCCAACACAATCACATAACCCATTGATTACGTTTCTGACGTGAGATGAAAATCCCTCGTTGCAAGAATATGATACCCGCTTGAGCAATTGCAGCAATATTAGCACTGTCATCGTCTTTATTTCTTGGTGCATAGCCCTGGACAACATTCGTGTTTCATCTTTGCTTGTCAAGTATAAATATTATAATAATCCGAAGGCACCAAGCTTTTTATGCTTTCTTGGTTGCTATTTTAGCATGATGGCAGTCCCTGTGGTGACGGGACCGTTGACCTCTTATCGACCAGCAAGAGAAGTGTATTCAGTGTGTAGCTTTATCGGACCCGTACCGATTACCAGTCATCCAGCAATAGCAAGCATTTCTAGTTCGCATTGTGTGATCGAAGTTTCAATTTGCAAGTCTCCCCTGCGTTTAACATGTTCCGGACATTCCGTGTCCTAATCTTAGTAGTTGTCTAGTTACACGGAAAATTGAATGGCAACGGTAGTGATCTGCATGCTGAAACACCCTAGAGTCTCACTGTCACTTCTATTTCTATTTATCCAATATCTTTCTAAGCCTGGGCAACCTGACAATATCTTAGCCCACGTGCAGTCTCTGACTGTGCGGCACTTTGCCTGGATCAGGCGTGTGCTTTAATACATACATAAATACACGGAAAAGTAGTCCGTCTAGTGTCTTCAAGAAATCTGAACCGAAAGAGGACAAAATAAAAAGCACCAATGGTCAAACGTATCTAAAATTTACAATATTAATCAGCACGTTAATGTCTGTTTTGTCACGCGTTATCTCATAGATGTCTTACTGATAATAAGATTTAAACTACAGCTTGACTTGATGCGTCAAATATGAATAGACTTCCCATTGCAAAAGTTTCCTGAATATTTTGATGTTGTGAGAGTCTTGCTTCTAAATTAAGGTGATTTCGAACTGCGCAAACAAGTCACCATGTGGTCCGCAATAGTGCGTATATTCATTCGGTTGTTTCTTTCGCCTCACGATAAATTCCGTTAACCAAACGTCTCGATTCTTTAAAAATTTACCCTAGTCGAATATTGTCAATCACATTTATACATTTTATTTGGTGGTTCTATCGTAACTCAACTGACCATTTATATTTGCAGATAAATGTTTGAAATGGCGAATCTTACCGTTTTCTCAAAGTCTTGTTGGCCGAGATGTGCCCGATACTTGGCAGTGCCGAGATAATACGGATCATAAACACAAGCGGTAAGTTTCGATCTGTCGAGCTTGTTCGATAGTATTCGTATTTGCGTGGTCGATTTTTCAATTGTTTATCATGACCACTCTACAAATGCTTAGCCCACAAGCTATCATTTCCGCGATTCCTCGCCTGACAGACGCCTGTTTTCTTGAAATTCTCTCTTTTCAACAGTTGTGAAGACCACGAAGAGGATATGAATCCCCCGATGGGTGTGCTCAAGAGAAAAATTAAGACGAAAGAACAACGTCAAGCGGAGCTGGAGAAGCAAATACGGAAAAAACAGGTGCGTTCAATGTAGTAGCGTGAGTTCGTTTGCTTTGTTTTGAACAGGCTGAAGGCAAAATCTTCAACTGCATATCATGAAAGCGTAATTTCATATCAAGGTATGTGAACATATTTAAGACTAATCGGGAGTCCATACTCATGAAAACAAATTTTCGCAATGAATTAATTGATTTGGGCAGCTTTTTAGTAACGTTTCGCTTCGGACATAGACCAAGAGTGTCGGTGCCAATATAGTTCAGGTTGGCCAATCCGAAGTTACCTAAGATGCCAGGTGAGATCAAGATCTATCCAGTTAGAAATAGGCAGGTAAATGCTATCTAAGCCTGAACCCTTTTCGCACTAATCGTCTATCTGAATGAGCATTTGTATCCGAGGCGAAATGTTACCAAAAACTACTCAAACCCATTCATTTCAAACAACTTCTTGTGTTTTTCGGTTTAGTTCAACTCTCTCCTTGGCCACTGTGTGGTGCCGTGTTGCTGTTAGCCAATGGTATATGTATTGCCCGCAACTCTTAATCGTAGCGAATCACTGCTTGCTAATCACTTATGATATGATCGCTGTGTATCTGGTTAGGCTGCGTTCAAATTCTTGATGGCCATACTGATATTGATCACTGTACAACAGTTTCGTTCTTGTGCTGCTACCA
Organism: Atriophallophorus winterbourni; assembly: GCA_013407085.1. Classification (NCBI taxonomy): domain Eukaryota; kingdom Metazoa; phylum Platyhelminthes; class Trematoda; order Plagiorchiida; family Microphallidae; genus Atriophallophorus; species Atriophallophorus winterbourni. Next base: position 28,830 of record JACCGJ010006317.1, read on the forward strand.
TTTATGTCTTACTCAATGAAGGCGAGATCATTACAGGTCACTGTCTGTCAGGTTTCTACATCGTGGATTATACGAGATCCAAGAATCGGGTATTAGGAATATCTTGACACCTTCCAACTGCAGTGTGTATTGCTGCAGGACAGTGATCTGCCGAAAAGCATTTCTTGGCAACTGATCACTTTAACCTTCATATCGTTTTATCTGGTTCGTTAGTCGTGTCAATAATTCCTCTCCCTTATGTGGTATGGCATGGCATGAAAGCACAAGCCTTATCCATGCAAAGTGCCACAAAGTCAGAGACTGCATGTGGGCTAAGATACTGTCAAGTTGCCCAGGCTTAGACAGATATGAAAGAAAATAGAAATGATATTGAGTCTCCAGTGTGTTTCAGCATGCAGCTCACTACGGATGGCCAATCAATTTAGAATGGTTTTGGCCGCACAGCACAAAACTACTGTGCGATTGCACATCTGTGCACTCTCTTTTATGTGACGAGGTATTGGCTACTGAAAAACTGTACGACTGCATTGGCAGAAAATCTCACTGAAATTCTTACATTCTCTTGATGCAAATAGGTGGAAAGTGTATATAAATGGCGTTTTTGTGCATGCTTTCCAACGAATGGTCTAATGTCGATCGTATTCTGCTGATGGCATGCATAATGCGTCCCGAAAACCTTTTTAACGTAAACTGGATGGGATTTCGGTGAACGACTTTAATCTGTTTTATTGCTGAAACTACGGAAAACTACTTCAACTCGCTAAATCTTTAGATCATGGGTGGTTATGTATCAACGAAATGATTCTTGAAGCTAATGGTTCGCCCGTTTTTAATATGCGCAGAAAATTAAATTAGCTGTTTATCCGACTTTCCACACCTGATTTTGAGTATACAGGACACTCCTCCATGAGCGATTTCTCTCGAGCCTCCCACTAAATTTGCCGTGACATCTTGACCTGTTGAGTACCAAATGGGAAGAACCGATGCGCAAGGAACAGACTGGATTTGTGTCGCCAATGATGTATAAATACAATTTTAACACCCAAAGCTCCGTAGAACAACTAAACATCCGGTGTTGTTTGATTCAATCGATGGCGATAGTCTGGAACTATCAGTTGTCGCATAGGACATTTTGATTTTGAAATCATTATATTACCAAGTCTGAGGTATGGTTCGAGTCTCGTGCTTTATCTCTATGGGTTGTATGTTGTATACCGCTGTTTCTTTATCATTTCTCGATGGGCGATGTATTAAGAAGTACGTTTTATGGTCTGAGGGTGCGTGAGTTGAACTTCAGCCGTGTGATAGCGCTACCGAGTTAAATGCAGATGTCATCGCGCATTTTGGATATGTCTCCCATTGCCCCTGAACCACCTGGCACTTGAAGCTTTATGGTATTGCATTTGCTTTGTGCCTAACACGGGTTAAACACTTACCCACGTCTGAAGTGTCCTGTCCAAATTACACTGTCTGTGATGGCAATATAGAACTGATCGATAGCTTTGTTTTCCTTCACATTTCCATCTCTGCTGCCGGTTATCTTGCTGAAAACATTTCACAACGTGTACACAAAACAAATGTAGTGGTCACTGACCTTCGCTGTTTGTGCGACGACGCAATTATTCGCCCCATACTTTAGGCCGAGTGTACAACGTACCGCTTCTCTACGGTTGTGGTAACTGATCTATCTCAGCGAAGATAACTGTCGGTTGATTTTTGTTTGAAGTCAGTATTTTATAATGTGTAGTATATGACGTTCGAAAAGCAGAAAGGAAGCCCATGACCGGCTTCGTGGTTCTTCCCACTCATCAGGTATGCGTACCGGTGACCTGTCATTTAAACATCGTTCTAGCTAAATCCACATTTTTGCGAATTCGGGGATAAATCTTCATTTACAACTTGAACTCCAGCTTCAAATGGGGACGAAGTTAAGATCCACAATCGATGCAATGCATTTTGTATTTAATTGTCGTTCACTGGGATTATGGTTCGGATTTATGGAGCACATTGTTTTGCTAAAATTATTATTATTATATTTGCACAATCTGATGCAGATATAGTGCCGTTCAACATAAACAATGAGATGTACAAAGCGAGAATGGGGGTACAAAGCGTTGTCATCGGCATCGTTGAACGTAGGCATGATACTACCCGGTTGCCTACACCGAAGTAGTGGAGATTTCGTTTAGGGGGTCCCACCCCGAGCCTTTACCCACAAGGCAGTGGAGCGAGAGAGGTTCGCACCTATCGGTGGCCGGTGACCGACGAAGCGGTTCATACGCCCTTTTCTGGGAATTTCCACTTCGGAGCCGGATAACCCCGTTGATAGGTTGGTGACTTCAGTTTTTGCCTGTGCACCATACATTGTCCTTGGATAGGACAAGGGGCAGTGACTTTTGGAGCGGCGAGTCACATCCGCCGCGTCGTGATGTCATCATTGGATTTTTGTGGCTTTTTATAGGGAGAACGCTTGCCAGGCGAAAACCCATCACACCCTCAGACACCACCGCCGAACCTTTCGTTGAGCTCGGAGAACCGAGCCCACCCAGCTAGCACCAGGTGGAGGTATTTCGGCAAGCCAGCCTTTTGCTAAAATAAATGTCTGTCAGCAGTAGGTGTTATGACCAAAAGGCCAAGGAATCAAGGGAATGCCGATGGTAGCTTGTTTAGGGTGGCTTGAGATGCTGGAAGTGATATTCCATGGTGTTCCCCCATATAGCTCTGTACCTTTGACAAATCAATTTTACACAGCATTACCTTCATACTACAGAAGTACTGAATCATTGCACTTCCGTTTATGATTTGACTGATATAGCGTTCTGTTGTAACATAATACATGTACTTTTTGAATGTTAAACTTTTCTTTGGGATCTAACAGTGGTTCTTTCGTATTTAAAAACTGTCTAGGCCTGGGCAACCTGACAGTATCTTAGCCCACGTGCAGTCTCTGACTGTGCGGCACTTTGCCTGGATCAGGCTTGTGCATTCATACATTTAAAAACTGAAACATTTTTTACATATTCAACTAATTTTAAATTACACATTTTCTTGCTTAAGAAGTGGTTTTTGTGCAGAAATTAGAAATCTGTCTAAAAAAAGAAGAAAAAGCTAAATAAGATTCTAATTTGGTTGATGCCATATGTTTGAAAATTGATACGCGAAGCTTGTGCATTTTTCATTTATGTATTTTTATCTTGGAATACGCTTCCATTACCACAGGAAGAGCTTGAGCTTATCAAAGATCCAGATGATGATGGTGATAACGGACCGTCAGCTAGTTCCAGACCCACCCGCAACACAACCAATCCACCTAGTAAAACCGTTGCCCCTAGTTCTGTCTCACCTCGCAAACGTAATTCAACCACTCCAATGAACTCAGCGGTGGCCTCTAAGAAATCCACACCTCAACCAGTGACATCACAGCGTGCGACAACCGTTGCCGATAAAAAACGAAAAGCGTCGCTAACTACCGATGGTCCGACTCCGCCTAAACGCACTGGTCTACCTTTGCCCACTACTGTTCAGCGCCAACCGCGATCTGGCGGCTTAGTTCCGAAAGTCCAGCCAGCTCCAAAGGTTAGTTTTGCGACGAGTTGATGATGTTGTTTGTTAGTGGATGTAAACAAACATCAAAAGAAACGATTGTGGAGTATGCAAGATTTTTTACTACCTGATTTTTAAAGCATTTTTCTCGATTTTATCATCATATTACAGAACGCGAATGATCAGAAGTGAATAGCTTTATTCCCGTACAGCATTTCTCAGCAATCGGGATAATTTAATCACAGAGAATTTATATCCATTTATTCCCATATCACAATTATTTTAAAAGGTATTTGTGTTGTTTCGCACATGCTACTCTGTCGATTATCTTGTGCGATGTTTGGCTTGTTTCGCCTTGCTCCTATTCGCTCGAAGACTGAACCTTAATGTGGTGCAATGGTTTGTGTACCACAGTGACCCATCGAGCTATACTGGGCTGTGTCCTTCGGGCACAAGCAGAGCTACTGATACCAGAACGGTCGATGGATAGAGGTCAGACGAACTCGGTTTCAGCCCACTGCCTTATGGGTAAGACTCTTTAGCCAAGGGCTTTGGTCAAAAACCTTATTGTTCGTTCTAGGCATAGACCAGCTGGCGTTATCCCGGCCCACACACCACCATGACAATCACAAATAAATCCAATTCCAAAGTGCATCGGCCGTCGCGCATAATAAATCGGATCGCCTTACCTGCTGCGTACAGTGGGGCGGGTAAGCGGAAACAAGCTGCCGCTGACCCTGCTCTTTAACCTTTTTCTGTCCTTTCTCCTTCCTCGCTTTTTAAATTCTTATCATTCAGTATCCAGCGTGATAAGCGGCCGATCTGAACCTTTTTAAAGCTCGGCCATGAATGTACGAACGCTGCGTCAATCAGGCCAGCAAGCTGCTCTAGCCTTCTGTCTAGATTCCTTGTCTATCGACATTTGTTGCTTGTCAGCCGCAAGACTTTATGATCCCTCTACGATAATTGAATTGACTACACCGACTCTTTTGTGCTGCTCAGGTGATTCTTGTGCTTCCTCCTCAGGCCAAGCGGGTGTAGATATAGTTTAGAGTTCGTGTGCAGAAAGCTCACTTTTATACTGGATTCCCGCCAATAGCCGGATGTGTGCCGTGGGACTGGCTAATTCTATCAATACTACTTCCCGAACACAAAGTAAGTGCTGTTTGTTCGTAGTTGCCACTTATGCTCCGACTACTAGTAGCAAAGATGTCTTCTACGACAAACTCAGTGTACGCGCGAAGAGTTTTGATTTTATTCTTGCCGTGGATATGAATGCTCAACTTGGCCGCCTAGATATTACTGAGTCACTACTCGGTGGTGCAATCAGTGTTGATGTTCAGCGGACAGACAATGATGATCGATTTCTTCATGTAAACAACACGGACTATTTATTAGTAATACACCGTTCAGGCAAAATATGCGGCAGTGTGCAACTTGGCGTTCGCCCAACGATGATCAGCCATAGGCACACATTGACTGTCTTGTCATAAACGTTAGATAGAGGAGCTGTATTGAGGACTGTCGCTCCTGCCGTAACACTAGAGTGGATTCTGATCACGCTCTCCTTCGATCCAGTTTTACATTAAAAATCTCTGGTCCCAAGACAGTCTTCTCTAAGCGCATAGCTTTCGATATGCTTTCGGATCCTACAATTCTGCAAGACCATCGCGGCGGTTTAATAGATATTCTTCCCACGATAGTGTCCGAAAATATCACACAGCAGTGGGATGCGATTGCAACTGTAATAAATGATGCCGCGGAATAAGCATGTGGTAGTTCCACCTATAGCAGTAGGTCCCACTGGATCTCCCAGGCTAACCTTCGATTTCTAGAAGAAAGGCGAAGAATTCCTTCTGGTTCGCAATATTGTACAAAACGAAGACGCGTCAGAAATAATCTCAAGCTTAACCTTCCTTAAGATAATGAAGCGTGGTGGCTGTAAAAATTTGAGGAAATGTAGGTAGCCAGCAGTTCGGGTAACGTCCAGAAACTGCTTCAGCTGATTCGGTATACAGGTTCTAAATGACAGAGGACGATGTTGCATTAATCACTAATAAAAGCGCCGGTTGTCTCGTTGGGCGGATGATTTTCTTGAGCAATTTAGCTAGCCAGCTGCAGAGGATCCATTGTCTTCTATTTGGTGTTGTGAATCCTGGTCGGTTGATTTAACGCCTCCGAGTCAAGCGGAAATCAAGCTCGGTATTGATTCAATGAAAAGTTTCAAGGCAGCCGGTCCCGATGGACTGGTCCCGGTTATGTTCAAAGAGGGTTGCGATATTCTATTAAGTACTCTAGTTGACCTTTTCTGTCAGGTATGGTACACGGATACTATTCCCCAGTGTTTGGAGATTATATTATTCTACCTCTTCTCAAAAAGGTGTGCGTACTTCATGCTCTAACCACAGAGGAAAGAGCCTTACACCCGTCATTACTCGGCTTGCTTCAATATGTCGCCGGTTCCTTACATTTCACAGCATTTCCATGCTGCACCGCTAACAGCGTGCTAAATTGATTTGCCGCATGTAGTAAGCTGCATGCGAGCACAGGCCGGAGTCTCGCCGCCATTGCTATTTTGCTTTCCCATATCTGTCTAGGCCTGGACAACCTGACAGTTTCTAAGTCCGTGTGGAGTCTTTGACTACGGCACTTTGCCTGGATCAGTCTTGTGATTTCAGGCATACCTACGTACAAATGGAATCATAGATCCGTTAACAGCGAGCAGGATTACGTCCCGGTCTAGGATGTGTTGATTCCATATTCAATATTCGGCAAACCCTAGATCAGCGCCACGCTTATAGGCGATCTTTCGTGATTTTAACGTTGCCTTTGATTCGGTCGATAGGAACGCATTATTCAATATCTTATTACACAAAGGTTTCCCGCAAAAGTACGTTAACATATTTCGTGGGCTTTATTTCTATAGTTATTGGCGCACTAGGGTGTACAATAGCCTTTCAGCCAACTTTGCTACGGTTAGTGGTGTCCGACAAAGATGTCCAATTTTTCCATATTTGTTCAATTTTGTAATTGAAGCTATAATGGATGCATGTACTGCAGGCATACTAACACCATGTATTCACATAGGCCGCGATAAGTAAATTTGTTATTTAGATTTAGCCAACTACGTAATTCTGCTCTTCAATTCCTATGCAGATGCTCGGCCGATTTTAGACCGACTATTTAGTATCATGCCATCCTTCAGCACGGATGTGCAATCATGCAGTATTTCTGTGCTGTGCGGCTAACATCGTGCTAAATTGATTGGCCACCGGTAGTGAGCTGCATGCGAATACACGCTGAGTCTCACTACCATTTCTATTTTCTTTCTATTTCTTTTGTCATGTCTGTCTAGGCCTAGGCAACCTGATAGTATCTCAGCCGACGTGCAGTCCCCGACTGTTCGGCACTTTACCTGGATCAGGCTTGTGCTTTCACATCATCAATAGTATACCATCCATCCTCATTTGCACCTTCCAAGTGCACAGTTCTGTCACACGATTTTGATTTGATCGAAACAGTGCTAAACCTCAACAATGAGGAATTTGCGAATGTAAGCTGTTTTACCTATTTGGGTAGTTGCATTACTAGCAACACTTGTTTAAATAAGGAGATTTCAGCGCACATTTCCAGGGCTACGGTATGTTTTCATAACTTGGAGTATCTGTGGCGTCAAACTGTTTTGGCTACAATACGCGCGTTTTTACTGTACGGATGTGAAACTTGGACAATGAGAAAAAGAAATAAGACGTCTGCATGTTTTCAACAATCGCTGTCTCCGCGCCATCGCTGGAGTTACTTGGCACCATGTGATACGTAACGCCATTATCCATAATAGAAGCTTTAGCTGCAACGTAGACATCGAAAAGCAATTTAACTTACACACTTCGCTAGTTATGTCACTTATTGCGAATGTGGAATCATCGTTTTTCTAACGCGGTTTAGTTTGCCACTCCTAACTCGGAATGGCGTATGGTATGGTGTGATGGTATGAAAGCACAAACCTGATCCAGGCAAAGTCCTGCACAGTCAGAGACTGCACGTGGGCTAAGATACTGTCAGGTTGCCCAGGCCTAGACAGATATGAGGGGGGAATAAAAATGGTAGCGATACTCCAGCGTGTTTCAGCATGCTGCTCATTACCGTTGGCCAATCAATTTAGCACGATGTTAGCCGCACAGCACAGAAATGCTGCACGATTGCACATCCGTGCAGAATGGCGTCGTTGTAATGGTGGCCAGACTCTTACTTGGCTCAAGCAGATGAAGGCTTTGACTGTTAAACTAGCTGCGGTTGGTGCTACCCGTCTCCAAGGATGGGGTTCGAGAAACCAGAATTAGCAGTGACTGCTTACTCTTAGTTATATGGCTCAAAATTCAGTCTTGTTGCAGTTTTGTTCCTGGAGTGTTTGATTAATCTGGTCTTTTGTCAAGTGAAGTGGCGAGGAAAGCTTGCTAGGATGCGTGACAGTGAAAGCCGCAAGGACATAAACATGATATGTTTATGTCACTACTAGTTCACAGCACTTGTTTGAATGCATGTTTGATTCGAGGTGTAGGCACTTCATGCTAGTGTGTTTGTGTCTAATCTTTTTAAGTTCCGCCCTTTCCCATATCTTTTAGAATTTTCACCATTATTTAGCCATGACTGGTCCACTACACCCCGATTTCTTTTGTTTTTATATGTCAGAGCCGAAAACGAGTTGTTGATGAAGATAGCAGCGAAGAGGAACAGGAAGACGAGGAGGAGGAGGAAGAGGAAGTGGGGCATGCAAGCCAATCGAAGGATCGCTCAAAATCCGTGTCGGCAAAGTCTACAGCGGCTTCTTCGAAACCATCGACTTTCGTGTCATCGGTGAGTCGAGATTCGTTCTAATTACCCGTCATTTTTTTATGGCCATGGCAGTTTTCTATTTTATATTCTCACGATTGCTAGCATGGTGATTCAAACCCGAGCTTCTCTGCCAGAGAGCACGGGTGTGTAATTCTTTAATACTTTTATACTACGTGCTGTATTGATTAGCCATTGGTACTCAGCTGCAGGCGAAAGCACGCTGGTATCTCGATGCTATTTTCCAGCCGATATCTATTTAAGCCTGGGTAACCTGATAATATCTCATCCACTGCAGAAGCTTTTAGCATCATACATATATACGGAGACCTGATCACTACTTTTAATTTTCGTTATTTCAAGACAACTCCAGTTTAATACGCATTATCGACTTCTGCACTTGGAACTTGACGCTACTCCATCGCCTCAACCAGAACAGCTATTTAACATAATCCTATTAGATTTTATTATCATATTTCTGCTTATGCTAGTGTTGATGATTCTTATTATTATCTCATCATCATCACATGAACTTATGTCAGGAAGCTGGTGAACTTCGTGGAGATATCTGTGATTAACTTGGCGTGTTCTTGCAGCCGACATTTTCCAGAGTTGTTCATGTCATACTGAATGTCAGGATAAGCTTCGAGGAAAATCCCCATACTCATTCACTGAGTTTGATTGTATGTTAATCAACTCAAAATGTTTGCACCTTAATCAATTTCTGATCTGTCAATCTTTGAGACCACCATTTATTTGTATATTTCTTTCTGTGGGTTGTATGATAGTTGAACATTGGCGCTTGAGGTCGATGTACTACTGTATTGTATGGTAATGGTCTCACGTTAGCTGCATTGCAGCAGTGGTTTCATTGATGTTGTGAGGTACGCTCACTTTTCCTTTTACTCGGTTTTCTCTATGTTGTCACAGAACGGTCGAGTTGCTCCTTCTGGAAAAGGGGACAACCCACCGAATCAAAACGCCAACCAACGACGTTTATCTGTTGACGAAGTTTCTAAAGAAAAATCTCAGGAAATTTCCAAGGCTTCAAAACTACCTGATAAAAGCGTCAACAAACAAAAAGATAAACCGAAGTGAGTAACCTTGTTGAAGCTTTACTAGTTTGTTCTATCGGTAAACTGATTATCAATTTTTTTAAATCGATTATTAGAATTGCTATTACATCCGAGGATTGCTTCCCTGTTTCTCTTGATACGGCATTTTTCTGAATGCTTGTCAAATAAAACGCTCTGGATTAATTTTGCCAATTTCGTATTTTTTTAATTTTAAACAAGAGCTGCAGTGCAATTTGTCACAGTCGGTTTCCGACGGTAGAGAGAACCTATAATGAGCTTTGAAATCAAGCGCGCATAACATTAATTTCTCCACTCATTCCATCCTTATTTTTCATTAAATTCTAACGCTTTCTGTTTGCTAAATTCATCATGTTTTCTTATCGACGAAGGTAATCACTACTTCTCTGATGTCAAAACCTACTCAATCTGTGATTGCAACATCAGTGACATCAGCTTTAGTTTAATCAAGGTAGCGCGCATTTTACACAAACCCCGCATAAGCTTAAGCACTTGGATATTTCAGTTTCACCTGAGGTTTTAGAAGGCTGATCTTGCTGTTTGTCAGTATCTGTCGGGTTAGAACAGTTTCACTCGTACGCACTGAACGGCTGTTGAACTGCATGCACTCACTAAACGTGCGAGAATTTAGTGATACGTGAGTAATGCACATGGCTAAGGTCAGTTATTGTGCGATCTTGCTTATTCTCACCATGTCTTCGTGCTGGTGGACGATCAGTGAATTAAATCGAACCAAGCGTAGCGAGTTTTCATTTCACTTTATATATTACATATGATGAACCAGCATAATATATTGTTACTTGCGTTTATTTACGCAATATCAGTAATGACAATGTTGACGCGATACTGTTGTTTCTTCTTTTTTTCAATTGGGCACCTTTCCTCGTTCCTTTGATTGTCCGATTTTTTTCCGTTTTCAGTAACAATACAGCTGACCAACTGACGACTGCTGATGCTGTATCTAACAAGAGTGCAGCACAGACTTCTTTGGAGGTAATGTTCCACATTGACCACTTTTACTCAGACAATTTTACACAAACATTTCTTGAAGTTGCATCTGCGAATTCTGCTTCGAGGATTGGCTGAGATATCTTCTGCTAAATATCGCTGCGATTCTCCTTTACCTGCCTGTCTAGGTGTAGAAATCCTGACATTATCTTAACCAATGTGTAATCAATGAACTCATAGCACTCTGCTTGGCTGCTGACTTGTAACTCAATTAATCGCCATTTACTTCCATGCCTTGTTTATACTGTACCATGTACCAGACCCATCGCCGATGTGCTATCGTGCAGTGCTTCGGTGCGGCGCATTAAATTGATTTGCCACCAATAGTGAACTGCATCCGATAACACACTGGAGTCTCACTGTCATTTTTACTCTCATCCCTATTGACCTGGGCAACTTGGCAGTATCTTGAACCTCGTGTAGTCAGTAGCAGTGCAACACTTTGCCTGGATCAGGCTTCTGCTTTCATTCATGCATACATATATGTACCAAACTGGTTTCGTAATCGCTCTTTCTCGTTTCCACACTGTTAATTCTGGACCCATTGTACGTAGCTGGTTCACTTAATGCCCTCACTGTAACGCACCGATCGTGTGTATCAGTGTGATATATATTCATTCACCTTTTATTAGGGCTAGCACAACTGTGGGGTTACTTTTGAATCACGGCTATCAAGATCACTAGCCAACCTTTCAGTCGTAATTCTTGCGACCGTGAAGAGAAAGAGATCGTTTGAACTAAATTCTCAAACAATTCGCTTAATGTGAATGTGATGAGAATGTGCACCAACCTGACATGTGTATGTGTGCATGAAATCACGGGCCCAAAGCTCAAGATAAATCACATGGGGCAGAGATACCGTCTTCGGTTAACACAAAGTTGAGAAATTTGTAATACCAACTAAGTTGCTGCGAATGATCGCATGCGATCCGTTACAAACTTTGGCTCGTTATTACTCATACGAGGACAACACGACTGTCTACTTGCTTAGTATAATGATACCTTATCCCAATCACTTTTACACTTGTAGTGTTTTTGGCACAGCACTGGTACGCTCATTTTGTTCCATCAATCTTGTTCAATAAGGTTGCGTTCGGTTACTAACGATGTCTAAATCCCACTTCACTCTTAGCTAGACTAAAGGTACATTGTGACTGGTGTTTGTAATGATTGCATCGCTAACGTTTTATTCTGTGTTGTTGCAGAACGCAAGTTTGAATAAACGGATACAAGATAAATTCAAGTAAGTTTGTTTCAATTCTGTTTTTACTTGAATCCTCAGTGGGATTTAACGAATGGCGTGACAAGATTTGTTTCAGCTGATCTAAACGTTAACTATGTGTTGTCCGCGGTGTAAATAATCTTTATCATCTAGCAATAAATTTCTACTATAGATACGTTCCAACTTTTAAAGCTCATAGCTTTTGTTTTTCGAATGGATGTATCATGTTGCTCGTACTTATGCGTCACAGCCGGTTTCTGAATTTGCTATGGATTTACTTTATAATCTTAGGTAATTTGAGTTATCTATTTTTAGTCCGAGCTCATTATCACGTTGCTCGGTCTAGGACCCTCGCTCCAATGACAGTTTTTTATTTATCATCCCTCAGGTGGTTATTTGTTTATTGTGGGTGGATTTCCAGTGTCTCTATATTTGTGTACAAATCACCTCACTTATACCTAAACACGCACTCTCACAGATCCAAAATTCTAAAATTGCCTACTGCAGCCGATGATTAAATTTTTGTATCCTTATCGCTGAATCAATGCTCTCAGTTATCTCCCGAACTGGCACCCAGCCTACTTTTGCTAAATCCTTCGGGTCACATGCAACTTTACGGTGCTCACATTGGCGACAGCAATTATTCATTGTATTCTTGATATTGAGAACAAATTTTTGAGACGATTCTCTGTCCAACATGCATCGTAATCACTGTATTTTATTCGTTTTGGCTTTAGCGCCAGTGATAACATGTTCTTGCCCACCACTATTATTGGTACTATCGAATGGCACCATATGTGTATCCGATTTTGCGTTTTATACATGGTGGTACCATAACATCTTTGCCGCCATACACTTGTTTTTGTCTTGTTCCGTTCAAGGGTCTGCTTGCGGTACTTTCTACCTCCCGAATGGCCACTGCAGAAAGATCAAATCCACACCCTAACCGACGCCGAATTGGCAAACTTCCCGCTGGAAGATTTCTTCGATCGTTACGAGCAAGGATTGCGTTCGGTCAGTCTATACGTTCATATCTGTTTAGAATGCATTTTTATTCAAACCGAAACATGTTTTCTAAACCAACTTTGGTGAACATTACTCTTTACGAGAAAGCAAGCAGAATTTATCCTATATGACTCGTGATATTAAATAGTGAAGGGTTTTTGACTTCAATGCCATGACTAAACGTTCGCAATTTTCAATGATAAATCAATTAATGATCAATTAAATTGAACTCCTCCTACACTTTCGAAGTTTATTTGGACGCGGATTTATTTTATCCTTTTCAGCTTCTGGCCACATTTCAACAAGAAACCAAGTTGTGCGTGGATCGTCTCGGTGAACTCAGAAGTAACGTGGTTAAACTACTCAAACAAGTAGATCCGGTAAGCTATTTTGGTGGTTGGCTTGCTTAAATTTACGTGAAAATCGTTTTACTTTCCCAAGAATTGTTTACTACTCGCTAAACCTTGGTGATACAAGATTTTTGTCTCATGCGCACATTTTTATGTATGAGAGCACAAGCCCGGAGCCAGACAAAATTCAGTCCACTTCCACATAACACGTGGCCTTTCACGTTGCAACCGGAGAAATGATGCAACGGAGACGGCAGTGTGTTTTCGCATTCTTCTCATTACAGGTGGCAAATCAATTTAGCACGGTGTTACATGAATGAATGAAAGCACAAGCCTGATCCAGGCAAAGTGTCGCACAGTCAGAGACTGCACGTGGGCTAAGATACTGTCAGGTTTCCCAGGCCTAGACAGATATGAGGAAGAAAAAAGAACAGGAAATGGTAGTGAGACTCCAGCCTGTTTCAGCATGCAGCTCACTACATCTGGCCAATCAATTTAGCACGGATTTAGCCGCACAGCACAAAATACTGCACGATTGCACATCCGTGTTACATACCCAGAACAGAAGATAACCACGAATGCCCATTGATATATTCCTAGATATATCCGTTTGGATGCTATGTATACTTGTTACCGCTGACCTCTACATGTGATTTAACACTCTTGTGCCTTCGGTTTTAAATAATCACCACCGTACTTTGAGTTAGATTTACATACAACCCGGAACACAGTCGTCTATATGTGCATAAAGGTTCAATAACTCTATTTTTGTAAGTTTTATGTTTGTTTAATGTGCGATGCGGATTCTCTTAGCCTGTCCTTTCTTATATAGAGATTTCTCACAGTTCCTTAGCTATATTTCATGGATTTGAACCAACATTATGGACTCACATACAACAAAGTTTGCCATGCACGATCTTTTCTATGTTTTCCATACACTTTGTTCACTTATATCTGGTTTCTCGTCACTCCTCTTTTGATCAGGGTTCTGAAAAGGCCACTCTCGATGGTGATGAGGTGGACAACTATCTGGCAACGTATCTTTCCAAATACCCATAAAACGTCTGTTTTCCCCACACAGTTTTTGTCTACCTTCATGGAACCCTTTTGTACCCGCATTGTGCGCTTTTGTTGTATGCCTGGATGCTGGCCTTTGGCTAACGAGCGCCTCACTTGTAGCATATGCACGCGGATGCAGTTGATTATTTGTCTTTCCCTCAGATGAGAACTTACACCGAGGTAGCTCGCACCATCACATAGATGTGACTTTACGCATCGCTAGAATGTACACATACACTCATACACATGCTGGTTATTTTATTAGTACCTCGGATGAGCCACCCTCCAACCCCCACTTGGTTCAACCTTTTTTAATATTGTTTGTGTCGTCCTGTTTTTAATCTAGTCCTGTCGGCAGCAGTGTACTCCTGTTCTGCTCGGTTGTTCATACAGTCGTTGTTCGGTGTCTTTGACTTGTTGCAATTGATTCATTGGGGTTGTTATGAAATGTATGCCATCTTCCGCTGATGTGAATACTCATTTCTGCGGCGGATTCTGTTTCCCCCGATGCTCATGATGTCTTCAGTAATCTTATTTGTGTTGCTCGCATCCCCATCACTTACACACCACAACCGGTTTGTGGCCGTTTGCTGTCATCATGTGGAGAATAAATTTTGACCTCATGTTGACTGGACGAAATTAAGCGCAACGAAATGGTTACAATAACGATATTACAGTGACGTTTATGAAAAAACAGCTTGTTGTTAACGTCTTAACTAGTATTCGCGAATAACAAACCGTTTTCTTAGCTTCAATGGTATAAAGATTCGGGATTTATGATAAAAATCAAGAAGCGCTACAATGGCGTAGAATATACTTGAAAAATTGTAATACATGAATTGTAATACTTTAGATCCAGGTGTGTGGAGAAGTAAAAATAACCTTGATGTGTAATGTTGCCCATCGCCCTAGCTGGACCTTAGCGTGGTTTGTGATCCATTGAGCTATACTGGTTGGTGCTCTCCGGACACTATCAGAGCCATTCTCACAAGGAAGGTCGATAAGCAGACGAACTAAGTCTTGACCCAACGTTTTCCCTCAAAGGCCCAGCAGACTTTGCAGCCTGGTAATATCACACCCACAAGCAATCATGAAGATACAAATAAAATGACAGATGTGTGCTCTAATGTTCACCACTTATTATACACCACGCAAATATTTATGCTAACCATTTTCTCACATCCCCATCCCTTATACACCACTACCGGTTTCTGGCTGTTTGCCGTCGTCAGGTGGAGACAGTAAGATCAGGTTCAGTGAGCCTTGAAACAGTGGTAAACAAAGTTATACTTGTATGCCACTGTTGTAGTGGTGTGTAAGGAACAGGGATGTGAGGAACACATTACTTTGGTCATCCATCAGCGCCTTGCGTGCTTGACTAAGTATCACTTTGTGATTCTGTCTGAAGATCCTGGTTCGTTGTACGAACCCTATGTAACAGTGGCATACAAGTCTAACTTTGTTTACCACTGTTTCAAGGCTCACTGAACCTGATCTTACTGTCTCCACCTGACGACGGCAAACAGCTGGAAACCGGTAGTGGTGTGTAAGGGATGGGGATGTGAGCAACACATTACTCGGATCATCCATCAGCACCTTATGTGCTTGACCAAGAATCACTTTGTGATTCTGTTTCTGAACATCGTGGTTCGTTGTACGAACCCTATGTAACAGTGGCATACAAATTTAACTTTGCTAACCATTTTCTGTTTTGTAGTTACTACTAGATAGCTCTCACAGATTCAGGTTATTCATCAATGTCTTCAAATCTAGTTTCCAATGCCTGCTTCTAATGTAACCAGAGCGTTATTTCTCCGCAAGTACCATTCAAGTTATTGGCAAGCTTATAGACGGCCTCGCTATTTAAAATTTCGCCGATGTTGTCTACTCTAGCATTCGACAGCTACATGAGAAATAGAAACACGTCCAACCTGTAATATTTTGCAGTTGGGGAAAATGAAGGCTGATAGCTCCGAATGGCGCATTGATACAGCCTTGGTACCCAAATATTGCGTATGCACATAATCACAATGTAGTGCTTGTTTTGTAGTCAGATATTCAATAATTACTGCTGGTTTAATGTTGTCCCTTGTGATTTAAGATATATTAGTGTGTGGTTGTGCGGTACGTTGGATGACAATTAAAACTCCGTTTGAACAATTATCTTGAACGTCCTGGTTTGAAGCATAAATGGAGAGTAAAACTCTATAGCGACTTTCCATCATTGCCTAGCAGACGAATTGGTATTATTGATTGTAGTGGTGCCCTGTATTTTCTCAAGCAAAATCATAGCTGTGTTGGCTTACACTGTCTGTGATGGGAAGACCCGACAAGGATATCGTGTCGTTTGAACGACCACAAAAGATGTTGCTTGCTCCTTCTCGACTTTTCGGGTATATGACGCTAATCAAATGTGCCAGTGTTGAGAAAAATTCATGAAGGTTTAATCGCGATTGGTCAAACGGTGGACGGTAGCTCAGGCCGTAAGGCGTGAGACTGTCATGATAATGGTCCTTGTTTCGAACCTGACCCGAGACATAAGATCGAAACTCGAGTCCAGTGCTTCCAATGTGGACCGTTGTGACCAACTTTGTGAATATTTCTAACGACTTGGTACTGATGAGTAGTCGTAAAACATAGCTGTAGAAATGTAGTAGTACCGATAGCAATGTTTAACTGTCAAAGGCAATTAGATAGCCTATAATCCTTGATTTTGTCGTAAACATGTGAGCCTGAACCAACATGGCTTAATCGACATTCGGCGCAACCGGAAAATATGTTTCAAACGTTTCTACTTCGTTGAATATTTGCATAACCTCAAGGTATTTGAATATATTTGAGACATCAGGAATCCATAATCATCAACTAAAGTTTTGCAATGAATAGCTTAGACGAGATTTTTGATAACGGCACACAATCTTCCTCAGACGAATGGTGTCAGTACGAACAAGGTTCGGCTTTTAACCCTAAAACTGCCTGGAATTATGTTTTACATCGAATAGTTTTTTCTCCTGCATTTTTGTGATGAAACGCTTCCTTATATGGGACCGAAAGATTTTTAGGTTTTTTTATATATTCGGAAAAATAAACAAAACAAAATGGGACAAATTCGACGTACAATCGTCCGTAGTGGCCACTGTTCATTGATTTCCGCTGTAGTCAGCTATATGAGCATAAAAGTTATAAAAAGATTGCCAATTAAATTTTTACTGTGAACACACACAAGGTTAGAAAAATAGGTTGAAGAAAATAATGTATTCCTTAATGCAGTCATCGCGATCAAAACCCAGGAATGCCGCAAAACAGTTTTAGGCATGTCTAAGAAAGGGGACATTGCATTTGGCGCTAATATCTTCGTCTTCCAGGTTCCAGGATAGTTTTTGAA
>JACCGJ010006318.1:0-13727 GCA_013407085.1 Atriophallophorus winterbourni
GGTGGCAGTGGGGATGAGCTCTCACTGTCTATAAAATGCTCCCATAAGGCGTGCGTCTCAAACAGTCTCTGACAACCAAAGCCCAGCTCCTGGCCTGCACGCGGCGGAACTGCTTCTACTGACAGGAGAAAGGGCGAAGGCGGGTGACTGGCGCCTCAAAACCAGTTTGCTCCGGGCAGATGGAGCTCGTTAGCCTGGGAGGGCAGTCCATTTAAGGGAAGGAAAACCCTGATTCCAAACCTCCGCTGCCTTGCGGCATACCCGACTGCGGGAAAGGCTTTGGGAGTGAACCCTGAGGAAAAATCCCTGCTGCCTTGCGGGAAGACTTTTGAGTCAAAGGCTCCGGGTGGGGTCCCCTAAGCTAACCCCATACTTCGGCCTTGGCAACCGGGTAGTATGTCGCCTACAACAAGAACCATGGAATCCACTTCATCCACAACTCGCTGTCAAAATCACGTTCGCTACATTACATCACACGCCGATCCTTATATCCCACGACCCTCATTACACACAAGCAATGAATCTCGTCAAGATGCCCTTTCCAGCTCGCCAAACACAGAACAGCCAATCCAGAGTGCTCACTTCCTGAAACCCCGTATGCTCTTCAAGCTAGCTGCATTCAACGTCAGGACCTTGAGGCAAACAGGACAACAGGCTGGTTTAGCTCGTACACTAGAAACGATGAGAGTAGACATCTGCTGCCTATCAGAAACGCGCTTACACGACTCTAGTCATGTGATAAACCTATGCACACCGAATAATACCGGAGTCAAGTTCCGTTTGCGTGTATCTGGTGATGAAGAGGCCCAGACAGCGGGACTTGCAGGAGTTGGTATTGCCCTGAGCTCACGCGCCGAGGCAGCCTTGATCGACTGGTTACCTGTCAATAGCCGTTTGTGCGCCGTCCGACTTGGTGGCTCATGCAAAATCAGTCAACACAGGCAGACCACCCGTGCACTTTTCGTCATCGCAGCCTACGCCCCCACTGACTACAGTGCTGATTTAGCGAAAGACGAATTCTACCGAGGTCTAGACGAATTACTGCGTAAAGCACGAAAGTCGGATATTGTCATCCTGGCTGGCGATCTTAATGCCCGAGTTGGCCGCCTCTCACAAAGTGAACGACACCTCGGTGGTCCATATGGTCTCGATTGCGTCCGATCAGACCACGGTGAACGCCTGTTGAGTCTATGTGCTGAGCACCGCCTATTTCTCAGCAGCGTCAACTTCCGACATTCCAAACAACGGTCAGCAACATGGAGATCCCCTCGACAGGACTCTGGACACAAATTGATCACATTGCGATCAGTTATCGATGGCGTTCCAGTGTGCAAGACTGCAGATCATATTGGTCGACCTGCCTATCATCAGACCACGCGTTAGTCTGTGCAAACCTAACTATGCGGTTCAGCGGATCGCGTAAGAAAAATATCACGAGGCTGGATACGCTTAAACTATCAGATAGAGCAGTGGCAGAGAACTATCTAACGGCCCTATCTAATGCACTTGGACCCCATCCTGATAATGTTGAGGAGCATTGGGCTCAAATCCAAAGCGCAATGTATCATGCTGGCATGGAAAGCTGTGGAACATCAAAGCGAACAGATTCCAACTGGATATCTGCTGCTACAGCCAAATTAATTGACCAACAGCGTTCCTTACCTCCGGGGAAAAGATATGATGAACAGCGCAGGCAAATTCGCCACCAGTTGAAGACCAGCCTCAAAACGGACCGAGAATCATGGTGGGAAGAGAGGGCAAGCGAGATGGAAGCAGCCCAAGCAGTTGGCAACACCCGCAAATTGTTCCAGCTTATACGCTCCACGGGACCCCGAATGCCCAGCGTGAGCGAACTCATCACGGAAGCAGATGGGTCGTTGATTACCAACAGAGAAAGGCGAATGGACCGCTGGAGGGAACATTTCGCTAGCCAATTCAATCAACCGCGACCACTCCCTGTTGCTCAGCCTAGTGGCTCCACCACTCAGTGGCCGGCCCCACAGGAACCACCTACAGAAGCAGAAATTCGCTCACACCTAATGAAGCTTAAACGACGCAAAGCCCCTGGTTTAGACGAGCTACCAGCCGAACTATTTGTTGAAGGTGTCGACGTTTTGTGCAGTGAACTGTCAGTGCTCTTCGAAAAGATCTGGAACGAGGAAACCATACCCAGCGCATGGGGACCGTCAGCCATCGTCCCAGTATTCAAGAAAGGGTCGAGGAAAGAGTGCGGTAATCACAGGGGTATCAGTCTCATACCGGTGGTCTCTAAACTGTTCGCATCAATCATCCTGACCAGGCTTAACAGCTACCGAGAAGAACAGGCTGGTTTTAGAGGAGGACGCGGGTGTGTGGACCAAATCTTCACGCTCCGCCAAATTTTGGAGCAACGTTACCAATACGCACGCCCAACAATCATCGTCTTTCTTGACATAAGAGCAGCCTTCGATTCCATTGACAGAACCGCCCTCTGGGACTGTCTCATTCGCCATGGTGTCCCACCGAATTACGTAATCCTGCTCAAGAAGCTGTACTGCCACACCACCGGCAGAGTCAAAGCCTATGGTGACTTATCCAAGCAGTTTACCATCTCCAGCGGGGTTCGTCAAGGATGTCCGATCTCCCCATTCCTATTTAACTTTGCGATTGACGATGTCATACAGGCAGCAACAGCCCAGCTACCGAATTGTGGGATCGACCTGCTCCCCGGTCGACGAGTTATGGATCTGGACTATGCTGACGACATTGCTCTCCTCGGAGAGGATGCTTGCGCCATACAAAGCGCTTTGGATCTACTCGTTGATCAGTTGTCGCGGTATGGATTACACTTCTCTCCGTCAAAATGCAAAGTGTTCCTACAGGATTGGACAGACCCAACACTTGATTTGACGATCGAAAACCATAAACTGGAAGTGACTGACAGATTCACCTACCTAGGGAGCTGCATCACCACTGGGGGCGATATCGAAGCTGAAATCACAGCACGGATTGCAAGAGCACGCCATGCTTTCGATGGGCTACGGTATCTGTGGCGCCGACGCGATGTTGGACTACGCCTGAAGGGCAGAGTGTACCAGGCCACCGTACGAGCAGTTCTACTGTATGGCTGCGAGACGTGGACGCTGCGACAAGCTGATAGTCAACGATTATCGACGTTTGATCATCGCTGCCTGCGGAGTATAGCCCGTTTAAGCTGGCCACAGAAAGTCAAAAATGATGACGTCAGGAGGGCAGTCCTCGGTGATCGCTCTGTGCCACTCTCCGATCATATATCCATGTGCCAGCTGAGATGGCTGGGGCACGTTCTCCGTATGGATGAGCGACGCTTCCTCGCCTAGCTCTTTTTGCTCTCGCCGGACCAGATTGGAAACGTCGCCGTGGCGGACAAAGGAATACCTGGCGTAAGACCCTCAAACGTCTAACAGCCCCACTATCCATCGTGGGAACATCGCGCTTACCCGGGTGGGGCCCGAAGGACCGTGAAGACATGTGGCTGACAACACTCAGTGTGATGGCACAAGAAAGGAACCAGTGGCGAGAATCCTGTCGTGCTTGTGTTCCCGTTTATCAATGACCCTCCCCCCTCCCTTATTCCAAAAAAGACAAAAAAAAGATCAAAAGCGGCATGTGTAAACAGACAGACAAAAAATCACCCTCTTTTTTTCTTTTTTTTCTCTCATCATGTACCTTCTTCATGGTATACTTGTTGGCACACCGTCTGTAAAGACTTGTGTGAAATAATATTAATAATAAAGGGCATTCTTGTACCACAAATTTGCTTTTAGCCAGAGACTACTGGACTAAAGCTGCTGACGAAGGTCACGGTGTGTACGTCATTTACTTGGATTTCTCTAAGGCATTTGACCGAGTTGACCATGCGATATTGCTTCACAAGCTGCAAGCATTGGGTATTCCACCCGTGCTGCTGTCCTGGGTTGCTGAATTCCTACGTTCGCGAAACCTTCGGGTGCGTGTTAGACAGACCCTTTCACAGCCATTCCCAATTCAGTGCGGAGTACCTCAGGGGTCCGTTCTTGGCCCGCGTTTATTTTTGATATTTATCAACGACATTGGTGGGTACGTCGAATCACCATTTCTCCTTTTCGCGGATGATATCAAGATTTGGCGGGTCATCAACTCACCCAGCGATACAAGGAAACTTCAATTCGACCTGGATTCACTACACGCATGGTCTACGATCAATAGCATACCATTCAACACTGACAAATGCCACGCATTACGCATTCGTCTTCCTGGCGACCCTGGCTATAATCTGGGTGGCAAGATGCTTGCTGTCACGATGCAAGAAAAAGATCTTGAGGTGATTATACAAAATGACTTGGGCTGCTCTGCTCAGTGTAGTAGAGCTTCAACCGTGGCAAATAGAAACGTTGGGCTTTTAAAACGTGCGTTCGGAACAATCGATCCACGTCTCTTCCCGTTTCTTCTTCGGGCGTACATCAGGCCACACTTGGAGTATGCTGTCTCCGTCTGGAACCCATGGTTGAAACGTGACCAGCACGCCCTAAAACAGCCGCAGAGACGTTCTACGAAGCTTGTCAAGGGGATTAGCTCCGTCAGCTATGAGGAACGTCTTACGACTCTACAATTATTCTCTACAAACTATCGTCGTATCCGAGGCGATCTGATCCTTGCGTATCGGATATTGACGGAAGAAACTCACCCATGTAGGGGTATGCTTAAAATGGCCCCATACTCAGCAAATCGTGGTCATCACTTGAAGTTAGCTCATCTGCATAGTAGATTGGACTGCCGCAGATACTCCTTTGCCGTCCGGATTCCTCGTGCTTGGAACACACTACCCCTTTCGGTTATTTCTGCCCCATCCCTAATTATTTTTAAAAAACGCCTTGACCTCCATTTTTATCAGACGATACACAATTCTTAATTATCCTTTTTTACGCTTATATTTTTTGTGATACTGCACCATATCTTTCCCTCTTTCCACAGCGTTTCCCGTCCCAGAAAATATGGATCACATTTCCCTTCGACCACTTTGCTGAACTGCTGAAACTTCTTGAGACCCAATATCCCAGTATCGGAAGTCCAAGCGCACACAGTCTCAGCTCACCCTGTTCCGGAGGATGTGGTGGGTAGCGGTGTCCCGGGTTGACGCCCTACCTGTCCAAATGCCACAAAAATCCACTGATGGTGCAGGTTAACGCGAATGTGGCCCGCTATAAGGCCTTGGAAACTCGAACATTTTACTATTTTTTTCTTTTCGATCCACTGCACAATCCACCCTGCGGTTTGTACAAGCTCCCCGCTTTTATACCGTAATAAACTATTGACTATTGAAGTAGCTAGTTGCTGAGATACTATGTTCCAGAGGGGAATGACCTGGCACCGCTCGGCTCATTCGACTGTCAATTCCTTATCATAGGTCTCCTCTGATCAGACTTCTTTGAGGTGGTCTATGTAACAACTGTGTTTTACTGGACCTAAAAACACTGACAATTTTTCCGTTCATATGTGCTACGTGACTGCTCTACTGGACCCTTGTACACGTTTTGGCTACCGCAATAACATCTACACTGTCCTGTGTTTTCTACTACCTTCGTGGTAGTAGTAAGTCTACTACACATCAGAGTGAGGCAAATACAACCAAGTGAAACGCACCGGGCAAGTGAATATCGTAAAAAGGAAATCAGTAAGTGATATTTTATTAAACGAATCAGAATATTCGATTTGTAAAAAAACTGAACAATGTCTTAGAAAGTACTGAAGTTCAATGGATAATTGTTATTGTTGTATTTACTCTTATTATTTCCCATATGTAATTATTTAAAAATTGTGACCTTGAAAAATATATACTTTTGAATTGACTAAGCTGATTGTGTGAGATGTAGTCTGTAACAGTCTGGACTGACTGCTATGAATGTGTGAACTGTGAGAATCATTAACGCTCACTGAAACAAATCTATTTCAGCCAGCCAAAAACTTAATTCGTTACCCAAACTTCTTTCTGAAATTTATCGGCCAAACAACATGTCAGGTCTAATGCTCGTAAGCACTTCTTCAGTGAAAGAGTAGTAAGCTACTGGAACTGCCTACCTGAAGACTTCGTGAACTCTTACTCTGTAATGTGTTTTAAGTATAGACTTGATGCCGTATGGAGCTCACTATTTCCTGCATTTAGCCCCTAACTAAATAATGATATTGTATTTACTTGGTCTTTGAAATGCACTAATGTCTCTTCACCTTTGGTGAGGGGAGCTTTTGCTCTACAGGTAACCATCTTACCAGAAGAAATCTGTGAACTATTTTGTTTGAAGTGGTGGGCGCTCTTTTTTGGCATACCAGCGGAAAAAATCTGGACGCTCGATTGGCGACCTAGCCACTTATCGTCCTGTGCAACCTGAACCTGAACCTTAACCTGTAGTGAATTACCTTCAATTAGTATATCAGCATTTTATACATACACTTTTGGACTTGTATGGTTATTCGTTTTTGGCCATGTATACTTAATTCGTATTAATGCTTGTACAATATACTTTTTGGCAGTTAATATAATTTCGAATTCTCGGACTTTTCGGTGGTTGCGAAGTTCTGTGTGCGCCGCTCCGAGCCGAAATTGTGATTACCGGATCTTCCAACATTTTAGCGCATTCTGCACCTTAGATACCATTTCTTGGATTTTCCAGTGTGGATTATCTCGTTATCTCATTCATCACTGATTGACAAGCTACTGTACGGATGTATTTTTCGTTGCTCTAACAATTTTGATCATATCTTCGTTGCATCTGCACGGATTTATACCACTCAACAAATTTCGTGTACCACTCGACGGTATCTATCGGATTTCATCCCTTCCGATCGTGCAAGTTGACTTACAGCAAAGTTACCAGTTTCACAAGAAAATAAAAATTTGTTCACACGCACGAAGTTTTTCTCAGCACCAGCTATCCTGCGGATTTTACAATTATTGCAAAGACCACATTGAGCGACAAGTTTCGATACCTTAGTTTGTGTTCTATCTTCCATGGTTCACGAGTTATCGCGGATTAATTGTTCAATCTCGGCAACAAACTCATTCGAATTCCCCAGTGGACAAAACACCCATTATCGATCAGCCTGGCAAGCCCTATGCAACCCACAAACATGTGCGAACGTGTCACTAGAATCACTGCCCAGACCAAGAAAAAAATCGATCCAGCTGTGACCGTGAGAAGTATTCAAGCAACGGCGACACGGAATGGTCGTGACCTCTGCATCACGTGTTAAGATCCGGTAAGCGTTGATAATGTTTCAGTTAAATGTACTTACTGCGGGTTCCACCAACACGCGTCATGTGACGAAAATTTAACTGATAATTGCGTGAGGCTTGTTAACAGTGAGAAACACCCATCCGTTTGTTTTGATTGTTCAAGACATTCGAAAAAAGACGTACGCCATTACACTAAAGAATTGACTGTAGTGAATGTCCCTAATTAAATGGAGAGTAGACTATCACACCTGGAAAACCAGTTTGCCAAATTGAAAAATTCAATAGATGAACTCAGCAACAAAACATTTAAATTCATCTTTAAAACTACTAGTGGCCCTAAATATTGCGAAATATTACTAGAAGACAACAAAGAGATAGATACAACCGAGTCAAAACTAAAACCATCCTTCTCAAATGTGGTGTTTATGAAACCATCTTCAAAATGAGTTTCGCTCAGCATTACCTGTACCAATGTGCCAGAGGCAACTGAGACACTATTCTCGAATAGACAGCAGCATGATTTAACCAAATGGTCCGAACTGTGCCCTAGGATGTATTCAAAAACAATCAATCAGGTTTCAATGAATCGCTTGACTCGTACTCTCAAAGCGCCGCACCAAGATAAACCGAGATTGCTCAAGGTGGTGTTGCAAAGTGGAAAAGAACTATAAGATATACTTTTATCTGCATACTTGTTACGAAACGGGGAAGAAAACACACTACGTTGGGAAAGTAAACGACATCGACAGTCGTAGTCTTATAATCCTGAAAGTAGCTGAAGCTGCTGATAGTCCAGATACAAAGTGTTACTTCAACCACGATATACAACAATGGAAATTTCTAAGTAACGCTATCCAAACGAATAAGACGACTGTTATCAATACCTTCAGGACCCCGACATAACCAAAATATGAATGTAAAGATCCGCGCCCTCTCAAACTTACACTGCTGACAGACAGTATGGCTGATGCCGTTCTTAAAAATTGGTGTCGCACTGTAGACTCGTCTGTGAGCCGGAATTCTTCATATGGATGTGAAGAGGCAGTCTGGAAGATAAATACTAAGGCGCCGAGTGAATGTTCTTTTTGAAAGTTGAAAAACTGATATCACTGTTAATATCCAGTAATGCCATGATTATATAGTTCATCTAAAGAGAAATTTAGGTTGAAGAGTTTCATTAATTTTTCAACTGGGGGAATGAATTCAGATGTGATTTAAAATCACATAGTGAGGTACAAAGTCTTATGATTTTCGGAAGAATGTTCCAGAGTTTAGCGTATTTATTTAGGTAGAAGTTACTTATTACTTTCGTACAGAATCTAGGTAATTCCACTAGGTAATCTTGATTTCTTGAATTATATCTAGAACGTTGTCGGAAGCGAATAGCCGAATTCAAATCTATATTATCAGATGATATTATTCTATAAAAACAGTATTAGGTTGTCTAATTCTACGAAACCATAGTGGTTCTAGCTTGAGCTGCTTACATCTTCCTCTATATGATTGATTCGAGCTATATCCGGTGATTGATTTGGCAAAAGTAGGTTGTACTTTTTCCAAAACGATGCTATCGGTTTTGTCTATACTGCTATATATTATATTACAGTAATCAATGAGGGGTATATTGAAAAGTTTATAAAGTTGTAATTTACAGTGTGGGAGAGTAAAGAACCTATAAATCATATTTACACTCAGCTTTGCCTTTGAGATCACGTGATGTATATGCTTGTTGAATGTAAGCGATGCAGAATATTTGGACACAAGATCACGTGTGCAATCGATAATTTGAATGGGATTAATATTAAGAAGGATTGAGTTATCAGGAGTTGTACATCTTAATGCATGAACTTAGATTTTTCTACAGAGAATGAGAGACCATTAATTTTACCCTATTTGGATAATGCATCCAAATCTTTGTTTAGTCTGGCAAAGTAAGTTTGTGTTTCAGAAGATGGGAAAGAAATTACTACTTTCATGTCGGCTGCGAACACGAATAGTTTACTATGAGAGACGACTGTAGGTACATCATTTATGTATAGGAGAAAAAGTAATGGACCTAAAACACTGCCTTGTATCACGACACTTGGAATCAGCAAGTTGCGCGATCTGTGACCATTAACCTCAACACAGTATGTGCGATCTGTAAAAGATGAAGTGAGCCAAGAATGAAGATTGCCACCTATACCAAATGAACTTATCTTAGATAGTAATAGGTTAGGCGGTACTGTGTCGAAAGCTCCAGTTATATCAAGGAAGACAACTATCACTGATAAGCCATTTTCAATTGAACTTGTGATGCAGTCTAAGTATTCTAGCTGGCAAGTAATGCAGGATCTTTTGTTAAGGAATCCGTGCTGTGCCTTAGAAAATAAACTAGGTGTCAGGTATTCTAGTATAGCTTTTTTTTACAATTTTTCAAATAATCTTGATAAAAAAGCTGTACGGTTTATCGGTCGGTAGTTAGTAACTAAGTGATTAATTCTTTTTGTGAACGTGGAATTCTTGTTCCAGTGGCAGCCTCGAAATAGGCCACACCAATAGTTACACCTCTGAAAAGAGATGGACAAACGCCCTGTGTTTGTGGAGATTACAGAGTGACAAGGGAACCCTCGATTAATGAGACGAAGTTATACAACTGAAGAACCCGAAGCTATATTATCTCGTTCATATACTTTATGTGTTTTCTCGAAAATCGATCTAAAGGATGCCTACTTACAGATACCACTTGATGAAGCATCAAGTGAAGCTACAACCATTAACACGCCTTTTGGATTGTATCGTTATAAGTTTCTTCCGTTCGGCTTATCTGTTTCACCAGCGGTATTTCAAGATATGATGAACAATATTGTTGATGGTCTCCCTGGTGTCGAAGGCTATCAAGACGATATTATTATTCATGCACCAGATAATCGTTTTCACGATCAACGTTTATAAGCTTCACTTTCACGTTTCAAACATTATAAAGTGAAATTAAATCCGGATAAATGCATCATTTTTGTTGATGAAATTGATTGTCTTGGATACCGTGTATCGTCTAATGGACCCCGTCCAGACCAGGATCGTCTTAAACTTTTGGTGGAAATGAAATCGCCGAATTCTTTTATTGAACTTCGATCGGTAATGGTAGTGCTACAATATTATTCTATATTCATCCCAAATTTTGCAACAGTTGCAAATTCGTTGTTTACATTACTGAATGCTACAACGTTCAAGTGGACTTCCGAACTTCTGAAAAGACACTTCGGGATATTTTATCCATATTACAATCCAGTGCTGTACTTAAGCCTTTCACACCAAATTTGCGTTCTGTTTTAATCACGGATGCTTCCCCTCATGGAATTGGTGCTGTTTTAGAGCAAAATGGCCGTCCGGCATTGTGTATTTTACGTCGACTAAGAGTAAAAGAACAAAGTTATGCTTAGACTCATCGAGAAGCGCTTGCTGTTTACTGAGCAGTCATGCGCTTACACAAATATTTATTTGGTCACGAATTCACTATAGTAACTTATCATGAAGCACCAAAATTTATTTACCATCCGACATCTTCATTGGCAAAATCTACTACAGCAATGGTTCAGCGATGGAGCATAGCACTTGGTGCATATAATTACACCATTAAACATCGCAGTGCAAAACAAATTGCACATGTAGATTACTTATCCCGCAATGCTGTGACATATAAAAAGACTGGCAGTAGAGACTGCTTGTTGGTTCAATCACTGTGTGTTTCTCGTTCAGATTTAAGAATTGAAACAGAAAAATATTTTTGGTCCGATATTCGCTGTAGTTCAACTAGGTTGGTCAGCCACGTCCAAGAAAAATACCCAGCTTACTATCAGCACCGTGATGAATTATGTGAAACACCTGAAGGTCTGTGGTGTCTAAATGATCGTATTGGTATTCCTCCCTCACTTCGCAAACAAATACTTGATGATTTGCACTCGGGAAACTTAGGCATTGAAAAAGTGAAATCGTTGGCCAGACAATTATGCTTGTGGCCTGAGATTGATACTGATATCCGTAAAACAGCTAATCGTGTCATTCCTGTAAACACAAATTATCCTGTCAGCCATCAAAATGGACTCCATGGCCATTAGCTTGTGAAGCCTGGCAACGTATTCATATGGATTACTGCGGACCATTTCTAAATTAATACTATGCTCTTGTGATTATCGATTCGTATTTAAAATGGCTAGAGGTTTTTCTTACTACTAAACCCAAATATGATTTCACAATGCTTGCATTACGAAAGGTTTTCAGCCGTGAATGTGTGCCTATAGCTGTCGTTAGTGATAACGAAATCCATTTCTCTCTTCATGTGTTATTCAGTGGCTACATTGATTTGGTTGCCGACATTTGTTTACTGCACCCAGACATCCACAGTCGAATGGATTAGCCGAAAACTTTGTGGCTACGCTAAAACGTGCCATTTCCTCTTGTTCTCCAACAACATTTAATGAACTTGAACGTTTTATTGACAATTTCTTGGTTCAACATCGCAATAGTAAACATTCAACTACTGAAAATACACCAGCTATGTTATCAAAATCGCGATCCTTGATAACAAATCTGCTGGAACTTGGATCGGCCGAAGTATCATATTATCGTGGAAATGATTACCGTCCAAGTACCTGTATTGCATCAAACAAAATCGGAAGAACTATGGTAAAACATACTTGATCTGAAAGACGGAACTGTGCACAAGCGTCATACAGATCGAAGCATCTGCCAGGATTCAGGTCAGTTGCGTTCTAATACTGGTTGCGCTAGCAATCGTAAAACAACACCTCCAGATTCTTCCGAGAATACTGAATCAAGTGAACCTGAAAGTCGATCGAAAAGACTGAGGAACAAACCTATTCAAGATTACAAAAATCAGAGGCCGATTGGGAACTGCTATGGATGTGATGATTGTTTGAATAACAATCAATAATATTCATCAATAATAATCAATAATGCTGTCATTAGAATTCTCGTTGTTAAAGTTACAATAATTAATACATACAGTGTGATTCGAGTGAGCGTGGTTTATTCTCACTCCTATTCTTGAGTTGGTTATTTCCTTCGATTCAATACAAATCAATTCATTTCAACCACATTCACAGATTTATTATCAACAAGTCCACGGGATCTGACGGAATCAAACCTGCAATCATAAAGTTATGCGGTAGTCAATTATGCGAACCACTTTGTGATTTTTTAATCACTTCTTGAGGGAGGTTGTTGTATCCACTGACTGGAAGAGAGGAATCATAACACCAATCTACAAAGCTGGAACTCATTCTGTCCCAGCAAATTACAGCTCTGTCACACTCGTTCCAGTGATCTCAAAAGTTATGGAGCGAATTGTGTGCGAAAGAATTGTGAGTCATCTGGAAACCAAAAATTTGTTGTCCAGAGAGCAACATGAATTTTGGTATTCTCGTTATTGCTTGACTAACCTACTGGAGACCCTGGATGACTGTAAGCTGGCTGTGGATGATGGTGGTTGCGTGCATGCGTGTTACTTCGACATATAAAAGGCTGTAACAGTAAAATCGGTCCGGGGAAACTCGAGTTCAACGTCGAAGTATTCAGTCACGGTATGGGCACCAATGTATCTAATGAGCGGTTGAGTCACGCGTCCAAGCCAACCAACATATTGACAAGACAATACGTGGGACAATACGGTAATATTGATACGAAATAGTTATTCAATAAAAATTGCAAACCTAACATATTCCGCTTCATACTGAATCCAAAACAACGAATATTCAATAGCAACAAATACAGCTAAATATCACAACTCCAACTGCGCGCGAACGGCCAAATAAAGATGCAAGAAAGTTGACCCAAAATCCAATAACTTTACAGAGTTCAGTAAAACAAAAAATAAAAAAATGCAGGAGATTCCAACGTTTGATTTTTAATAAAATAATTGGAATTCTGCCTTTTACATCGCCCCCCGAAATCTGCAACGGATTTCACAAATGTTAACAATGCACATGCTCTTGTTCCCTAAGAAGGTCATTATTCACTCTTCAACTCATATGCTAGAACAAACGCTTAGATGTTACTTTCGGAATTAAAGTGAGATAATGTCATCATGCACATGACGTTCTCCATGCCTCACACACGTGACAAAATTCACCGGCTCTTTAAGCCAGGTTGATCAGAAGCCAGACTTTTTCCATGCCTTACTTCAACCAACCTGGTTGGCCTAATCACTTCACGTAACGAAACCAGTTCCGGGAACAGCATGTATGTTTTCATCTATATTCGAATCTGCGGCTACTAGTTCTAAACGCGGAATAGTGACGGGTTTCGGTGGAGCGACACGTGACTTTGAGTAGAGTAGGCAGCAATATGGGGGACCTGAAACTGGATTAAATCTGAGGTAAATTACAACCCCATACCCAACTTCCGATGCATCTCAAAACGCGTGCAATCGGGGTCGTGATACATGAGCTCCTTGACGCCTCATACATCTGGGTATCCTCAATGATTGCAATTCCCGAAC
>JACCGJ010006319.1:0-36070 GCA_013407085.1 Atriophallophorus winterbourni
TAGAGAAGCTTAGGATTCTTTTCCATTCTCTTAAGCAAGTTCCATTGGAATTGCATGCGATCATCTCTTACAAGAGTCGTGACGTAATTCCGTATCTTACAGAATCGCTTCCAAGTTTCTTCCGTACCAAACTTCTTATGAGTTACCCAAGACTCTCGCTTAACAGCTAACCATTTCTTCGTTCTACTCCGAATAACAAACTGGTTGTTGTAGCTGCATTTGTGTGGTACAAAAATCGAGTTATCGTACATCTTCGAATTAAGATAATTTAGAAACGAATTGTAATATGAGCAAGAAACCATTAAATAAAACTCATGAGTGTGTGCATCCCGGAGACTGATATTTAAGGATTCAAATTGTATTTTTTCTTATGACTTTCGTCTGTTGACACAATTGTTCCGCACTACATACATAATCAAACAAAAGCACAACATGATCACTCTTCCCCAGTGGTGCCAGGTATTGTATACCCTCTACTGCGGTTGCCTCAGGCGTTAAGACAAGGTCAAGGGTTGAAGGTTGGTCAAGACCCCGCCAGCGATTTGGCTGGTTAACGTGATTGTGTAGTGAAGCAATTTCTATAACCTCCTTGAATTTATGTTCGAACGAATGCAGGGAGTGCTCACCTTTCGAAAACAGATGCGGGAGATTAAAATCACCAAAAATCGCCAATGATTAGCAATTGCATAGTCTGGCATCTTGTGATGTGTTGCAATGATTCGATGAGCTTATCATTGTAGGAGCTTTCGGATGATGGCGAGCGGTAAATGATGCCGATCGTACATTCATCTCCATTTACTAGCTTTACTGAACACCACATCGTATCAGGAAGGCTGAGGTCAGGATGATCGATGACGTTACACTGCGCTAAACGTTCGTGATAGTAGACTGCAACTCCACCACCGGATCTTCGATCACGATCGCGACGAAGTAGTGACATTTTCGGAATCAAAAGCTCAGCATCAGTCATGCAGGGCTGGAACCAAGTCTCTGTAACTGCAACCAAATCGGGTGAAAGTCTATCACAAAGCTCACATAGTTCAGCTAATTTGTTAGTTACACACTGAGCATTTGTATATATGCACCTGATCGTATTTGTCTTACACAATATCGAATCGTGTACTGTAGCTATTGGACCGACTCGCGATGAGCCGGACCATTTTCGTTTTTTGGGTAACATTTGAACTGTCAATAACAAGATTGCAATCAGGCTGTGGTTGCGATGGTTCTCTGGGTTTGAGCGAGGGAACACGCTTGGGCATACCTAGTCTCACGTCTGGTTGAAGTTTGAGCGGTTAGATTTCCAGTCGGTGTTCATAGCGATAGCCATTTCAGTCGTTAGAAAAGTGATTTTCAGAGGACTGGGCTTATTGCCTTTGTAGTTGGAGGATCTAGGTATTCTAAAAGTCGCGACCAATACAAATTGAGGAAGTCTACAGCATGTTGCGGTGGTGGTGCGACGTTTGATCTTACTCTGCCTATATACCTTAACATGCTCAGCACCAACCATGACCTGTACAGTTCATAGCCAAATTACGATTGATCAGCTTAATAAAAATTTATGCTTGATCTTTGTTCCTACTGACACACTTGGTCTGACGACCTTCTGAGTCCGAAGAAAAACGGTACCAATAAATTGCTTTCACCGATTCGAGCACCAATATTTTTTACTACACTCTTGTTAGATTAGTTCTGCAAATATCTGTTAAACCTAATCGGAAAGTTAGATGTGCAACGAATTTTAAATCATACATATCATGTGTTAGGCCGTTTAGGAGCAAGCAAGCAAGTTTTAAATACGGGCCACAGCGTCGATCTAGACAAATTTGAGACGCGGTATTAAACCCTATAGCGAACGCCTACATGCAGAGGCTGTCGAAGTTCCAAGGCGGTCAATAAGATAGATGGGACAGAAATCTTCGCAATCTGGCGCTCGGCACTAATGCGAAAGTGAATAGTTACTGTTCATCTTATACTTACTAGTTAATTAGATTTTTTTCTTATCAAAAATATCTTAAAATTATCCCCGTTAGTTATGGAATTTTACGCATGTGGGCCACTGTGTCAACTGAGCTTCCCCGTGTTCACTTGAATTAGATTGATATGTGTACACATTAGTAGGAAAGTCGACCACTGATTCTCGTCATTCCCAAGAGACGTGACACACTGTGGGCGTACTATAGGCTGTTTAGCGCTAAGGCCACATCTGTGGTGGGTAGTTGACTACTACTTAATCATGTTCCCTGTCCTGACTATCACCCTTGGTCTGACGAAGCTTCTGTCTCAGAAGTGAAAAATTAACCAAAAACTCCTCTAAACGATTGCACTCAATTTTCTTTGCAATTATAAGCACAGCTTTTGAGAATCAGCGGGGTAATTTCGTCAGCTCTGTGAGATTTTCTCGAGTTGAGATTTAGCAATGTGCGGAGGACACTCTCCGAGGTAATGGTTAGTTGTTGTAAAACGTTTTCGGGTGATATTACGGGAGTTAAGAGACAGGTAACGGTGTTGCGTGGGCTGAAGACAGTGGAGAAGAAATTGTCTAGAACTTCGGCATATTGCGATGCTGTGATTGTTGTTCCATCACGTGTCACTAAAGCGGCAAACTGGTATCACCCTTGACCGGTTATTTATGATCTGATAGAGAATTGTGGGGTTTGATTCCATTTTGTTGAGCATATGTTTTCGATAATTCAATTTGTCATTAACAAAACGTTTGTTTACTTTATTTCTCAGCAAACAAAATGTTTCCCAATTCTCAACAGTGGTATCATGTCGATGAGTTTGCCATACAGAATTTAGCAAAGTCAACCATTTTCGAGTTTGTCTTCTTAGTTTAAATATATATCCATTTTGTCCATATCCGCCATACATCCACATTTGAAACAAGGTGAGAGTGCATTTCATCGACAAGTTTTAGTTCGTTTTTCAACACCAAATGTAAATTTGTTTGAGTACAGATATTGCTTATTTTTTTCAGAACTCAGAAAGTTTTATATTAGAAAAGCTGTAAGCTTAACTATAGCCATAGGATGACAGGCATATGGAGTGAAATTACAAAATCTCTCAAAAATCAATAGGGACAGTCACATACCGCATGGTTCGTCATATACTCATCCAGTTGAGGAGCGAAAATCATAACAGATTCCGAGCGTGTGATTTCTTCAAGCAAAATGTTCCAAGTGAAACAAATTATTACCCAGAAAAAAATTCGACGAATATCCAATCGAGAATGCGGAATGATTAAAGCCTTTGAATGTGTTCGTGTTTGAGTAAGGCCATTGGGCTTTAGCGAGTGTTTAAGGGGATGGTTGTCAGTATGCAAGATCTTGAATGACAACAGGAGGTCACTACGTATCCGTCGTTGGGTAAAATCATGTAGATTTAGTTTTAAAATTCGCTCTTTGAAAGGCAAATTTCTGTAACGGGACTCCAAAATTGCTTAACTCCGGGAAGATTTCACGAGCGCGCGATATAATCAAAATATCATAGTTCATAAAAGGTAAGCGCCATCTCATATTACAGGTGGTGATCAATAATTTTTTATAACAACCTTAAATAAACTTTAATGAAATAAACCCCATCGTAATATTTAAGAAGGGCTATGGATTTAGGCAAGAACTTTTCACGTAATTTCGTTGAGCGTTTTCGTTAGCACATAATAGACTTGCTGGTAACCACATGTTCAGATGTGAGTTCCAGCGATAAAAAATAAACTGCCTGACTAATGTCATCATCAGTGCACTTGTGGGCTTCTGTGAAATTAATTATGAAATATGCTCAATAATGTCTGAAGAATGAGATATGGTGAGATTTTTCGGGGAGGATCACTTTAGCTACAGCATGAATACTATACAACTGTTCACCCATTGTGATGAGAAATCGAAATCTAATAGGACTACTTAAATGGTTCCCTCACATTTCACTTACATATTAAGACTTTCCTTGCCGCGTTCATTGGACGGTTTTACTGGTGGAACATTCGATGCACCATCAGTTTCTCACATATGAATTAGATACTCAGCGATAAACGAACATAACTTTCACATGACTGGCTTTCTACAGAAAGCAGTTTCAGAATATTGTATGCAACTTGAACTAAACTTAAACTCGTATTATTTATAAGGCTACAAACGCAGCCGATTCATGCTGACCACTCAGTCGACCACTATTCGCTTAATTCGAGACGATAAACAAGCTTTTCAACGGAATTTGATTTCTCAGATGGTTCTTTATCGACTATTACACCATAGAACCTTGGAGTAGCTATAGACACGAGGTATTGTTTGGAACCTGTATGAATTGGTTCGTCACAAACCTATCAACAGCTACATCAGAGTTTGTGTGGATGACATATTATCGAAGCAAACAGATATCACTAACGGTGTTGCGCACTATCGATGCTTACACCAATGCTGTTCCTGATACACATGAACGATTTTCCAAAATCAAACGAAAACAAGTTGTTTCTGTTTGCTGTTGAGATAAAATATGGGGCGAATAAGCAGCGTCAATTATTACTTCTTTCTACAAAACGATCCGAATGCATTGAACGACTTATCGTCCGAAATTTTTATCGTGCCGTGCGGTCGCATTATTTTGAGCTCCAGTTAATCAGGATATACTGTTCTTACACTCACACGTACATGGACATATTATACCTTGTTGGACTCCTCTCGAAGTCAGCTTTCTGGATGTACCACTCTCGTAGCGGTATTCGATAATACGAGCAAATTCGGATTTATCGTGATTTTCTCATATTGGATCTACGCGTGCAACTCTGTTAATACGCTTCAAGTCCTCAAAGGGATTAACGTCATCGGAAAGATCTTATTCTTCGCCGTCGACTGGTTATATATTCAACGTCGTGAGAGCAACTACCGAAGCGCATCGCTGGAATCAATTCTGACTTTGTTCTTATTATTGAGCAACGCTTTTCGTCGCGCTCACCATATTCATCATCGATCGCTCGACGGAACCACTGCCTGTGCACACACAACTGAACAGTACTGCACACAACCTTGACCGGATGACCCCGAAAAGGATACAAAGCGCACCGGGATGCATGTGCACGGTTTGCCGAAAGTCGGTAAGTCCTAAGGCGAGGTCTGTCACGTGTTACGCCTGTTTGTTGAAAGTGCATGCGAAATGTGACAAATCGCTGACTTCGGATTAGTATCGATTATTAATGGAGATGACTATCCTGGTGTCTGTTATGTTTGTCTGCTTTGCAAGGCCAAATCAACACCGTCAGCCTCGGCGGCGAAAACCCCTGAATATGATATTGAGACCCGTCTAAATGGAATGGAATCCAGTTTAAAAAAAACTGAATGAACTGATAATAAAAGTCATAAAGGCACCGTCGTTACCCGACTTAGAGGTTACTGCCGAAGAGCCGGTAGATAATACATCATACTCGAGCAGGCCAACATTTGCCCAGATAACCGCGCATATGGCGACTAAAACGGGGAAGCGTTCGTTGGGATCAGTGACTCCTCGACATAACGGAACCGAGAAAGGACTCAAAAAATCCACTACTAAAATGACTGAGTCAAATTATAAAATAAAGTCCGCGGGTGTAAACCTAAGCGTTATATGTACAAACGTGACCGAGTCGCAGGAAACGCTGTTTGAAGCTAAGCAAAAACATGACTTAGCTGAGTGGTTTAAAGTCTGCAGTCAGATGAGATTGGCCGCGGTTACACCCTCATCAATAGTTCGATTAAATCGCCACCTGAATTCTCCTCACACGGATGATCCTCGCCTTTTAAGAATAACGCTGCAATCTGCGGAGGACGTGGAAAACGTACTCTTAAATGCTTACATTCTTAGAGGTGTTCCAGAGACTAAATGTCGTATCCATGCAGACCTACCATGGTGGGAGCGAAAGTCGCCGCAGAAATCTCGTGAAGAACGTAATCCAAGAAGTATTGTAATTCTTGGTGTTCCGGAAGATGCTGCTGACGTACCTTCTCAAGAAAAGTCTGAGCACGACCACAAACAATGGAAATATCTAGCCGAAACAATTGGTATTAAAAATGCCATACTTGTGGATGCTTTTAGGATACCGCGGTCTGCCAACTATAAAGGGCAAGGTCCTAGCCCTTTAAAGCTAACCTTCTTCACAACCGAAATGACGGATACTATCAAAAGTGAATGGAAAGCTAATAGAAAAAACCTACCCCCAAACGTCAAGTTGAGCTTGCCCAAGGTAATAGCCGGTAGCAAGCAAACGGATAGTACCGACCCTCAAACGCCTAGTGATGAGGTTCAACCTGAATGTCATGTGATGGCTCCAAAAAACTTGAGCATTCCGACTCTAACCGAGTCGGCCCTTTGATAACTTTCAATGATTTGAACACCACAAACTTTATAAGATGTTTATATACAAATGCACAAAGCCTTCCAAACAAATTAGCTGAGCTAACCGAGATATGTTCGCGCTACTCACCTGACATTATCGCCATTACAGAAACATGGTATTCTTCCCAATTGATTGAAACGGAGATATCAATTCCAAATATGAATTTGATAAGGAACGATCGAGAGAGAAGTGGTGGTGGTGTTGCTCTTTATTACCATAATCGACTCCAGTGCCATCCAATAGACAAGACAGAATTAACGCTCGAGGATACAATTTGGTGCTCTTTAACGCTGATGTCTGGTGAAGTTTGCATTATTGGTGTGGTCTACCGTTCCCCTTCATCTACGGAATCGTACAACGAAAGGTTGATCCAAGTGCTTCAGCGCTTGACTCGCACACAGCAAGCAACGACACTTATTATGGGTGACTTTAATCTGTCCACCCTTTATCTCAGGGACGATCACTCTCCACAAACGCTAGAATACCGATTCAGAGAGGTACTAGATTCAGTCCCGTTATACAACCATGTTCACGAATGCACCCGGAGGAGAGGTTCTGACCGCCCCTCTGTCTTGGATTTGGTGTTAACATCGGAAGAACAATCTATCGAAGCGATCGAATTCCAGGCTCCGCTGGGTCTTAGCGACCATTCAGTGCTTGTGTTCGACTATGTTTGCAGTACTCAGCAATCGCTTGCTCCGAATGGGGTGGTTCGACGGGTAGATAAATTGGCCCTGAGTAAATCGCTCGTGCAGATTCCGCATTTTCAGATGGACAACATAAGCCCTGACGCGCAATGGAACGAACTTGTAGGTTTTCTGAAACTGAAGATAGACGAGAACTCACAGATCGTTCAGAAAAGGTGCGTCCATGAACTTCGTTTTGTTGTCCGCAGCAGAACAAAAAAGTGGATAGCAATGAAGCGAGCAGCGTGGGTGCAGCACAAAGCCAACAATACTTCTACTTCTTGGCAACAGTTCCGTATGTTACGCAACAAAGTGACTGCACTTATTCGAGAGGATAAGGAAGCGCACCAATTGATGCTGCTGTCAAAAATGAAACGCAACCCAAAATTACTATACAAAATCATGAACGCGAAAGCGAAAGTCAAACCAGGTATTTTTCCCATCCAGAATGGTGAAAAACTTACTGAAACAGCGTTGGAAACCGCAAATGCTCTAGCAGTTTACTACTCTAAAGTGTTCGTGCCAAAGGTTTAGGGGAACGTTTTGAGTATTCAATCGAACCAGGAATCGAAACATTGTGCGATATTTCGATAAATCCAATGATTGTTGCAAGTCATTCACTCAAACTAAATGTAAGAAAATCCCCAGGAGCGGATGGCATCACACCGGATGTGCTCAGGTTCTGTCACCGTCAGCTTTGTGAACCGCTCTTCAGCCTGTTTAACTATTCGTTGCTTAAGGGAGTTGTACCGAAAGATTGGAAGTCCGGCGTAATAACACCTATCTTCAAAAGCGGTTGCCGATCTGACGCTGAAAATTATCGTCCCGTCACACTTTTACCTGTAATTGCTAAGCTCATTGAACGTATAGTCTCGAAAAGAATGGTTGCACACTTTGAATCGCAGAATTTGTTTTCGCCAGCGCAGCATGGATTTCGATCTCATCGCTCGTGTCTAACGAATCTTCTCATAACGCTAGACGACTGGACAAAGGAGTTGGATATAAGTTCTTGCATCCACGTCTGTTACCTAGACATTTCGAAAGCTTTTGACACAGTCAATCATCATTTGCTTCTTCAAAAACTGATGCGTTTAGGAATATGTGATCCACTCCTCTCATGGTTGTGCGACTATCTGTCAGATCGCGACGCCCAAGTTAAAGTTAACGGAACGCTATCCCAAACGTTCAAAATCACCAGTGGAGTCCCACAGGGATCTGTGCTAGGCCCGCTCCTCTTTCTGCTGTACATAAATGATTTACCCCCCCCTCATATCGTCCAAAATAGTCCTGTTCGCGGATGACATGAAAATTTGGACGCCAATAAGTTCTGCAGAGGATTGTGAGAAACTGCAAATGGATTTGGACAGCGTGTCGAATTGGGCGGTCATGAATGACATGTCATTTAACATACAGAAATGTAAGATGCTCCATCTCGGCAAGAATGTTCCTTGGACATATCGATTAGGAACGGAAAACCTAGCATGGAGCTCATTGGAGAAAGATCTTGGAGTGTGGATTAGCGGGAACCTAAAGAGCACAGCGCACTGCCAGAACATATATCGACGGGTAAACAGATTGTTGGGTACCTTTCGAAGAATATTTGGAAGATTCTCTCTGGTAACCTTACCAAGGATAATGAATATCTACCTTCGCCCTACGATGGAGTATGCGGTAGAGGTCTGGGCTCCTTGGCTGCGAAAAGATATTGCTCTCTTCGATAAAATCTATCATAGAGCAACAAAGTTAGTGATTGGTCTTCGCAATGTGCCGTACACAGAAAGATTGCACGTCTGGGTCTATGCGACTTTACCCAAAGGAGGATACGACGCGATATTATCCTCACATATAGAATTGTGTCTACTGAAGGACATCCACTAAAACACTTGCTCGATGTGTGTGATAGGAAAGTGACACGCGAACATACCTTATCCCTTTACGTTCCAAGTTCCCGTATTGATTGTCGGCGCCATTTTTTCGCCGTACGTGCTATATTTCTTTGGAATTCCCTACCCCAACATGTGGTGGACTCTTCTTGCCTGGCGGTGTTTAAAGCTAAATTGGACTTACATATGCAAAAGAATAACATTCGTGAGCCTTACATTTGATATTCACTATTGATTTTATACTATTGTAATTTTCATGTTTCATTCATACCGTAATCCTGTGGTGTTGTAAAGTATTAACTTTTTTAACCATAAATCCTTGAATCCTTGAATCCTTGAATCAGTCTGTGTCGCCATTGAGGATTATTTTTGCTTCACCTATGAAGAACACGGATATGATTATAAAAGTAACGATTTTTTTTAATTTTTTATACGTATATTCTATGGTACTGTACAGCAATTTGCTTTTTTTAACCATAAATCTTGAATCCTGAATCTTGAATTTGCTGACCGATTAGCTCGACTGAGTACTCGGTGCACACACTGGGGGTCACGCAAGTTAATGCTTATCCGCTGCAGAACCGGACGCCAGATTGTGGAGATATCAAACCCATCATACCTCATTGACTGCATTTTACCTGTCTTTGTTACTCAACCGCCTCAGCGTGAAGTCGTTTAATGTATTGTTTTATTCCACGCCTTATCACTTTCACGTTATCAAGATCAACGCTGTGACCTGTGTCCAGAACGAGTTCAGCTAGTGCTGCATCTTTTATCAGTGATTGATATTCACTGGATTTGCGTGGCTGTTTACCGATTCGATTTTGGTGTTCACTTATCCTAGTACTGAATTCTCTGGATGTTTGCCCGATATATACAAACCTTGCAGTTGATTTTATATACGCAATTCGTCGCGCAGCTGAAGTTGTTTTATCGTTCAGATGCGTTAATAAGTATCTGAGCGTTCCACCCCTTTTATACATTACTCGTATACCTTCGTTATTTAAGATTCGACTTATCCCTTCTGACACTTCCTTAACGTAAGATATAGAAAATGTTGCACGACACAAATTTTCCGTTTTGTGTGCTGGGTATTTTACCCGTTTCAGCTGGCGTTTAATTCGGTTCTTAGGGCAACCATGCTCAGCAAATCGAAGACTAACATCGTGATGGGCTCCTTTTATCGGTTGCATCGCTACATAAGCGTTCAACTTTGTACAACTGCGATTTCGCAACTGAATTGAAAGGTTTTTAGGGGTGCGCTAATGAGTAACGCAAGACCGCATCGGTATCGATTGGCATACGATAAACCGTAGTGCTTATTTTACCATTCTGCTTTCGCGCAAGACAGTCCAAGAATGGAAGTGTCCCTTCTGTCGACTCACTCTCCATCGTAACTTGGGTTTTAGGATAAAAGTTGTTGGAATGCTTCCAATCTGTCGCGTTTTATGATGACAAATGTATCATCAGCATAACGCCACTATATCTTTGATCGAAGATCTTCATTTGTTAGAGCTAACTCTTCAAAATGCTCTATGTATATATTCGCTAACACTGGGTAAATAGGTGAACCCATTGCTAAGCCTTCCTTTCGCACGTATAAATGTCCATTAAACAAGAAGTGGTTCATATTTAGACAAATCGCTATACCGTTGACGATTTGCTGTACACTCACGTTTGTACGATCTGTCAATGTCGCGTCTGAATTAAGTGCTTCTTTTGCTAAAACTAGAGCGGATTTCTGCAATAATTGTAGAAAACACGCCGAGGTCTTGGCCAGAAACGCAAGTTAGCAACTCTTTTAGCATCGAAGGATAAATTTAAGTCTACTAGTTCTTTTGATGAAAATGCTAAAAAGTATTCTAAAGTATTTACTTATCAGATAGTCCGCTCTCGCAGACTGAACAGAGATTGTTGGAAAAAGGCGTAAACTTCTCCCTAAGTACAAAGGTGTTTAAACCTGAAGATACCATGCCATGAGTAGAATCTACCTTAACTCATCTACCGGAAACACTGGCAGACGCAGTACGCAACTGTATAACCAGTATTATCAAGAAACTACAGCCAGTAAGGTGTAACCTCACGCAAGATGAACAACGAGCACTTCAGAATCTGCGGAAGGAAGAGGGAATAATGATCACTAATCCCGACATAGGCTAGGCCACAATGGTACTCACAAAAGTGATCATACAAATAAGGTTGAATCACACCTTGTTAAGGTCCTTATGAATTTATTGATAGCAGGAGAACGATGTCGATTATGAATAACCGTGAGCGGGTGATTTCGCGATATTTGCGCGGAATTTAGGAGAAAGTTGGTCAGGGATTATGGTTCAAGTATTCAGGATTTATGGTTGAAAGATTTAATACTCTACAACACCATACGATTCCTGTATGAATAAAACATGAAAAATACAATAGTATAGAAGCAATAGAGAATATCAAATGTATGTCTTACGAATGATGTTCGTTTGCATGTGCAAGTCCAATTTCCCTTTAAAAATCGCCAGGCAAGTAGAATGCACCAAATGTTGGGGTAGGGAATTCCAAAGAAATAAAGCTCATAAGGCGAACAAGTGGCGTCGACAATCAATATGGGAACTTGGAACGTAATGGATAAGGTATGTCCGCGTGTAATTTTCCCGTCACACAAATAAAGTGAGTGTTTAAGTGGATGTTCTTCGGTAGACACAATTCTATGGGCCAGAATAATATCTTGTCGTATCCTCATTTGGTAAAGTCACATAGACCTAGACGTCGCAATCTCTCAGTATACGGAACATTGTGAAGACCCATCACTAATTTTGTTTGCTCTATGATAGATTTTATCGAAAAGAGCAATATCTTTTCGCAGCCAAGGAGCCCAAACCTCGACTGCATACTCCATTGTAGGGCGAAGGTAGACATTTATTATTCTTGGTAACGTTACCATATAGAATCTTCCAAATATTCTTCGAAGGATACCTAACAATCTGTTAACCCGTCGATATACATTCTGGCAGTGCACTGTGCTCTTCAGGTTACCGCTAATCTACACTCCAAGATCTTTTTCTAACGAGCAACATTCTAGGCTTTCAGTTCCCAATCGATATGTCCAAGGTACATTCTTGCCAAGATGGAGCATCTTACATTCCTGTATGTTAAATGACATGTCATTTATGGCCGCCCAATTCGACACACTGTCCATATCCATTTGTAGTTTCTCACGATCCTCTGCAGAACTGATCGGCGTCCAAATTTTCATATCACATGTGTATATACTTTGGCATGCATTCCCATCACACAAATTCCAAGACCGAATTAGTACTGTTTGCACTCATCATGGACAATGAAATCAAGATTCACATGCGATTTGTTCATAATTACGGCAATACGCAAGTACTTGCTCCTTAAAATGGATTTCGAGTCTTTCTACATTTTCAAAATCTGTATTCATGCTTAAACCGCCTTAATTTGATCTATTTTGTAGTGATTAGTTGTAAATTTATTTCTGTTTAAACCGATTGTTTTCAACGCATCAAAACATGCTGCGCTCAGATTATACTCCCATTTATCACAATTTCAACCCGTTTAATGAAAGATTTATAGATGGTTTACTTGAGAAATTTTAAGATACCAAAATTTTAAACTCAAAGTGATGTGCGCAAGCACAATTTTGTTCATTTGCGTGTGTATGTCTCATCAGGACACAAGATTAAATTACAATTTGGCAAAACGTGGCTTAATTTTTGTTATTCAGGTTCACACGTTTTTTAGGAATGTTGTGCGTAGGCAACGACAGAATTGAGGCTTCCACAGAGCGTTCTAAAGTATGCGAGGTCATGAAGAATAACCAGAAAAGTTTTAACTTGCATCGATTATTGTCCAAGAATTGGCCAGATAATCTCCGACGAACAACAGTAAAATTGCCTGTCCGAGACTAATTACCATCATTATTTGAAGCTAAGTATTCATTGAACTGGATTACTGATTTAGATGTTTCATCGTTTTGAAACATGGAACAAAATATCTAAATTACGCAGGCAAGATTTTAGCCAGAATAAATCGAACTAACACGCAACCACTGATTTTGGGCTTATAGCCCTCTTCAATCAGAAACTAGAGAACCAATAAATTTATAATTGCGTAAAATGAATAAATTATAATGCATTCGATTACACAAGAACTACTGAAAATAGCCTGTATCACATTTAGGGAAAAATTTCAATTGGTTGGAGTCAATGAACTACGTTTTTCCGTGTACCCAAATTGAAAATGATCTTCAAGGTGTGATTTCGCTAATTTTCATTTCAACAAACTTAAGTGACTTTCATCATTCGCCCTCAAATTCTAGTCTCAAAAAGGCTGATGATATGGTTAATGTTTGTGCAATACTTAGACACTGCCCTAAAGACACATTTTGAAACACATCAGAAAGAACATTGTCAACTCTTTTGGCCTTTCCGTTTCCGTTAACTTATCTTGGACTCCTTAGCTCAATTTCATACATAATATAGTGCCCAGTCTCTCAGGTTTCGGCTACTTTCGACTTGAACGGAGTTGTCCTTTGGCGGACTTATAAATTATATTCGAAGTGACTGGTGTTTTTATAGCAAACAGATTTTTACTTTT
This sequence comes from Atriophallophorus winterbourni, assembly GCA_013407085.1. Taxonomy (NCBI): domain Eukaryota; kingdom Metazoa; phylum Platyhelminthes; class Trematoda; order Plagiorchiida; family Microphallidae; genus Atriophallophorus; species Atriophallophorus winterbourni. Next base: position 13,545 of record JACCGJ010006319.1, read on the forward strand.
GATAAACCTGATATATCTTGCTCAGCCATCGAGTGTAAACATCGTCATCTTTCCAATATTCAATCCATTATTTTGATAAATACTTATGTCGTCGCCAATTGTTAATCTGACACTTTACATGCATTCATTCATTCATTTACTAACTCCTTTTAAAAATTATATGCTTCTACTTGTTGGTGACATCATTAGTTACAATGTATCTATGTTTTCACTGTTGTCTTTCAAAAATATTGTCCATTTTCCAACACGTTTTGAAGCCTATCCGAATTTTGCTTTCTCCAATGCACCCGAAATGTTTCATACTCGCAAGTTTGCTCCCAATGATAAATCTAACCACTGTGTTATTAAACGTCTCCCAAAACTTTATGGAGCTACTAAGCACAAATATCTAACCTGCAGCAATGGCAGAAAGGTGACCACTAGAGCCCATGGACATGACAATAATTTAGTCCTCAGAGACTTGCTTGATACCACCGATTACGAAATGTTTCATTCACAGGATGTCTCCAAAGAATCTGATGTTGTAACTTCCTCTCTCAATTTTTGTTTTGACGTTTCTTGTCCAAAATAATCCACTTTTGTTAGTACTCATACTTTGCCCGTCTTCCACCTACATATAGCGTCTAAGCAAACTAAAAGAAAAAGCCTTTAAAAAAACATGATAGAAATGTTGTTGCGTAACTTTCCCAGTCAAATAAGCTTAAACTTCGAAGTCTTGAGGTGTATAAGAATACCCTCCTCTGCTCCAAATACAGTCATCATATATGGCGTGCGCTTGAGCAAATTTGCAAAAAAGACCATGAAAAATATCCATCTATTTCCGACCTCAATTACTTGAATGAATCTTTCGTGCCATATTCTCTGAGAATGACAGTCAACAGAACTTCTTTTTTACCATTTTGTTTCTCCAATTCATCCTTTACCAACGGCCCTGAGGTCTTTCATGCACTTTCGTCTGTCTCACACTTCAAGGCTGCAGGACAAGATATATTCTCACTGATTGTATTAAAGGAATCCGTTGGTGTACTTCCGGCACATAGCGCACTCATTTTAATCGTTGCATGGAATCAGCTATTATTCCTGACTGTTGGAAATTATTCGGTCTAACCACGATTCCTAAGAAAGATCCCGTTAAACACCGCCCGATCGCGTGCACTTTGCGTTGCATAGAGTACTTAAAAGTATTGTGTTACGACGAATGGCTTCTTGTTGTCAGGTACCTAACGTGTATATGTTTGCCTACCGTAAGAACAGTTAAACAGTTGATGCGATAGCTTTGCTTACGGATCATATTTCGCGTTCTATTTACAGTAAATCAAAAGCTGTACAACATTTTTTCTGGATTATACCAATGCGTTTAACAGCGTTGTAAGAAGTTTCTTAATCCGAAAACTATCTATATGTGGTTTTCCATCAAACATTATTCTTTGGATTGAATCCTTCTTCGAAGGTCGTCTTCATTATACGGTCGTGAATGGCACAACTTACATGCCAGATCGGTTACGCGTGGTGTCCTGCAGGTTACAATAATGTCTCCATTTTTATTTTCTATTCGCATTTATGACCATCCTAATAACCCTTCTGCACAAGCTATTAAATAGACCGACGACGTTGCCATTGCATTGAACCACAGAAGTCAAGCCGACCAACGCTTTAGAATCAATGATTACAAGCATTGGCCAATAGTCATCCACAATTGACTTATCTTTGAATCCAGAAAACTGCAACGAAATGGTAATATCTAACATGACTGGATAGCGATGTTCAACTCTGCATCGAAATATTCCTTGTGATTTATTTAATTGCTTGGTGTTTCAAAGATATAGTAGCTTTAAGTACTTTTGCTTTACAATATCCGAAATTCTTAGCTGGACCAATCATGTAAACACAATTCCTGAAATTTCGCCAGTTGTCATTCTATGCTCTCCGCCTCCATTCTCTCTCAATTCCATCCAATGTAACACAACTCTTTGTTTCTTCTTGCATCGTTCCACACCTGCTTTACGCATCCCAAGCAATTTTTTCCTCGCTTCCCGGAAAAAGATTTTCTGTTGATCAGTAGGTTATCTCAAGAATGACCTGTCTCCACGGATTTAATTCGATACACAATTGTCAATCGTCACTACCGTGAATGCAACAGATTGATTACAAACTTTTATTCTGATAGTTAATATTCACCGAACAAGACCATCATTCCCTGCAAAAATTTACCTCCACCCAAAACCAATAGTTTATTCCCTATTCAAGAACTAATAAATTCAGAAACTCTTTAATTCCTTACCTGAAACGATACATGGTAAATCAATCGATGGCTGTTTCAGACTTGAACATTCGCCGATGTTGAGATCTCCTCGTCAATGTTCTAACTTTATTTTTTAATTTTATTCGCATGTCTGTCTAGGCGTGTGATAACTTGACAGTATTTATTGTGCAAAACTTTACCGGGATCAGACTTGCATAATTATATACATTTCAATTATATATTTATATATATTACAGTAAATTCGTTTACACGAATAGAGTTATTTTCGTCATCTTCTTCTCCTTCGCTTCTTGCATTGTTTATTTTTTCTTTTAATTTGTGTGTTTTTTTAAACCTCAAACCTGAAGACTAAAATATTAGACATCTCATAATTGAATGACAAATGACAAAGCGCTTATCAACCATTTCTTTTCATCCAGGGTTATACTAAAACAGACGCAAGCATACGTAAGAGTGGAATACAAGAAAATACAACCTTTGACGAAACTCACAAAACAGTCCGAAATAATCGTAAGTATATTCTGTGATATTACAATTGCTAACGAAAGATTGATTCCATTGCAAAATTATATACAGGATTGTAGAAAATAATTCTCATCTGACATTGCGTAATCCGTATATTCCTATAGTGCACATTCATTGTAACAGGACGGCGTCACCTATGCTGGCTGTGTGCTTTACATGAATTGCAAACGGTCGTATTCCAAAATATCTAATCTGCCAAAAGTTTAAATAAGAAAGTCATCCAGAGGTCAGGCCACAAGGCCTCCGTATGTAGTCTCCCTTAATACGTATTTATACTGATTGTTATATATATATGTAATGTTTCACAGTTTATCGATGTTCAAAATGACTTTGAATTGCGAACTTCCAGCTCTCATTTAATCATTCTAGTTTTCATAAATTCACGTTTTTTTCACCTAAGTGGAATAAGTCCACCATTACCAAAAATGAAAGACTTTATTTGCGAAACGGAACTTCATTTTACCTAGAAAGCAATTTCATGAACTGAAACACTGTTAACCGAAAGCTGACGAATACTCTTTTTATGCATTTCAATACAAGCGAACCGCAGCTCTACTTTCACCCGTTAAATGTGCAGCCGATGTCTCGCTGGAAAATCTTGACGTCGTCGGGTTAGATGAAGGACTGTTGAAAAGAATAGAGAACAGAATGCATGCTCGATCGAAGAAAAAACACAGATTACAACTGCAACTAACTCAACTGAAGGACTCGTAAGTCAATTAAACAACATATGGGATAAAATTGGGTTAACAACAAGTTTGGCTAATTTAATTGAGGTTCGTATTTTTTCTCAAATACGTTTCAATGTACATCAATGTATCACACAATACATACGAATGATTTCAGTAGCACATATTCGATCAATCTATAAACATTTGAAGTAACACATATTCTGATATTGTGTGAAAATGTATTGTATTTCGGAGTTTTGTACAGAAAACATATCGTCAACCATAACAGAAAAACCAATCGAAGCAATTTAGAATCGATATGGTGATTCTAGCATCTAACAATATTTTGATATTTTTACCATCCGACCCGATGTACATTTTTGTGGGTCTTGTAAAGCATAGCTTTTTACCTGCATATAATCTATGAATAATCTATGAATAAAGACATTGTTCAAGGAACAGTTCTGCAACATCGATTTAAAAAATCTAGTCATTACTTAAATCACCAAAACCAACAGTACGCATCCCAAGAAATTTTTTCCTCGCTTCCCGGAAAAAGATTTTCTGTTGATCAGAAGCGCTTCACTATACACTCCGGTGTGTTCATGTCGTTATATTCGCCTTTGCTTGAGTGGGTTGAATACGGCATAACAATCAAAATACCAGTTTGAATTTTGTTCATTCTTCCAATGTTTCAAGCTCATACGGAAGATGATCGTTCTGTCATTTGATGATCGGTGCAAACAGCACGAAAATATTAGTGGGGTGTGTTTTTGCGTGTGATAAAAATGCATGCAAATGAGCATTTTTATGTGTTAATCACTATTTACACATGTTTGAACACGAGTGATTTAACAGATTTGTTGTAGCAACCTCATCGAACAGTGTCAAACAAGCGCAAATTGAATATAAGATGGTTACTTCAAAGTACAGTAGTAACAAAAGCAAACCCATTTGACTAATTCAATTTAATTCAATTTAGTTTTAATGGTCTAAAAAGCATATAGCTTTACAAAAAACCACAGAATAATATGGCAACAACGAATAATATAACAAGCAAAAATGGGATTAGATTGCTTACTGAGCAGTTCAAGAATCAAGTAAAAATCCAAAGGGCAGAAATTGTTTTCGATTGGTGGGATAACAAATGTAGGTGTATGGTGTTATGATGTATAGTTTTTTTCGATCCACGGGTTTAGGGTCAAAAAGGCGTCAAGGCTTCTCTTGAAAGTTTGCTGGTTTGGTGAGTTTACAACATTATCTGGCAGATTGTTCCAAGTAAAACAAACTCGCACGGCAAAAAAATGTCGTCTGCAGTTGAGTCTCGAGTGAGGGACAGTTAGAGTAAATGTGTGAGCTCTTGTATTATGCGAGCTCCGTAGATTCAATAAGCATCGTAGAGGGTGATTTTCGGTATGCAAAATATTGTAAACCAGAATCAAATCCCCTCAGGGACGACGACGTGGATAATCAAATTAATTGAGCGTTTTGATTCGCTCATTGTAGGGTTTCTGGCTGATATATTCGTTGCGAAGCCGCAACATCTTTTTTAAGCCATGGCGACCATGCTTGAACTGCATATTCCATCGTGGGTCTGATGTACGTATTTATAATTCAGGGAATTTTCTGTTTTGAGAACCTACCGAAAATTCTCTTTTGGAGTGACAATTTCTGTGATGATTTGCGATAGACGTAGTTGCAGTGACTCGACATCCCTAGAGTGTTGCTTATTAACACACCCAAGTCCTTTTGTTCCGTGGTCCAAGAGAGGCTATGCGTTCCAAGAAAATATTGGTACTCCACATATTTGCCAATGTTTAACATGTGACACTTTTAGAAATTGAAAAATATGTGATTTTTTAGGGACCAAACCTGGAGGTTGTCCAGATCCTTCTGGAACAGTTCGCAGTCCTTCGAATTACTTATCTTCGACCACACTTTTATATCGTCCGTGAACAGCACGATCTTGCATTTGATGAGAGCCGGTATGTCATTAGCATAAAGCGCGAAGAGGATTGGTCCGAGGACGGATCCCTGAGGCACTCCACTTGTCACGGCTACCGACTTCGATAGAGCACCGTCCACAGAGACTTAAACAAGCCGATCAGTCAGGTAATTTTCTAACCATGCTAACAGACTGCCAGTGATACCACAACAGTTCAGCTTCTGCAAGAGATTACTGTGGTTTACATGGTCAAATGCTTTCGACATATCGAAGTAACATACATGGATGTTATCCCCAGCATCTACTGCTCGAGTCCAGTCGTCAAGGGTAAGGAGAAGGTTAGTAAGGCAGGATTATCCCCTTCTAAAACCGTGTTGCGCTCTCGAAAATAGCTAATTTTCCTCAAGGTATTTGCTCAGTTTGTTTGCCACGATCCTTTCGAGTACCTTGGATACGGCGGACAACAAAGTAACAGGTCTGTAATTTGCGGGCTCCGAACGCATCCCGCCTTTGAAAATCGGGGAGATTATACCAGATTTCCATTCAGTCTGTATGACACTTTGCGACAACGATTCGCAGAATAACTGATCTGAAGGGTCCGCATAGAGATTGTGCACAATGCTTGAGTATATTCGGGGTAATTTTATCATAACCGGGGGACTTTCTGGGATTCAACGATTGTAGAGTTCCCAGCACCTCTTCTTTGGTGATGGTTGTTGTGTCCAATGGTAGAGGATGCGTTTTTTCTAGATCCATTTGTATATGCATGCTTTCCTTTGGACAAAATACTGTAGCATAATAATTTACCAAAGCATCCGCGGTGTCAGCTGCATTTGTGGTCATTCCAGAGGGCGTCCGCAGGGCCGCAACTCCTGGTTTCACTGAACACTGCTTGTTCACAATCTGGTAAAGAAGCTCGGGATTCCGTTTCATTTTGGACATTATGACAGCTTGATACTGTATTTTGTCTTCAGCAATAAGTTTAATGGCCTGGTTTGTTAATTTTCTAAAGGTCTCCCATGTGGCATCGGTGGTTAACCGGCGATGGTTTCTACAAGCCATATTTCGCAGTTTAATCCATTTCCGAGTGCAAATGCGTATTTTAAATTTGAATGCGTTTCCACACTGTTTTAGTATGAATGCTGAGTTTGAGTTGATTTCCCGGTTAAGCTTGGTCAAAATGCTACACCACTGCTCTTTTACTCCTATGCCTTCAATTTGCCAATCGTTAATCAAACTTAGGGTTTGATAATTTAGATAGGCATACATTTCTGATGATTTTTGTTGTATCGTTTGTTCGCTCTGCTCGACATAGGTAGTCGAAATTCAAGACCAAATGGTCGCTCAAACCTAGCGGACAATCGTATGTAATGTTTTCGACGGAGTCTTCTTCAGTTCTCAAGATAAGCTCGAGCATTGAAGGTATATCTCTCCCTCTGTATTTTGTATTGCTTTCAACGTGATTATACAAGGGAATTTCGTCAAACAGCTGCTGGAAGATGGCAGCAGTGATGGTCTGAGAAATCTTGTTAGTCTTCAGCACGTTAGGCAGATTAAAGTCCCCCACGATCAAGATTCTGGTATGACATCTCGAGGCAATTAATCGTAGCTTGTCGAGTAGATTCGTATTATACACTTCCGGGGCTGCTGGTGAACGATAAATTACGCCGATTGTGCAATCATCGCCTGTAGTCGTTGTCAACAAACCATGGCATGTCCTGAGGCACCAAGTCGGAATCCGTCAGTTTCTTGCACTTGAGTCTCTGATCATAATAGAGTGCCACACCTGCTCCGCGTGACGCACGGTCTCGGCGGAGCAGTGACATGCCAGGAATCTCTAACTCACAATCATGGATTTCCGTGCTCAGCCAAGTTTCGGTAATGGCAATTAGCTGAGGTCGTTTAGTCTCAAACCGAGTGATAAGTTCGGCAAATTTGTTAATCAAGCATTGAGCATTGGTATAGAGGCATCCAAGAAGAGTTTTGGTAAGCAAAGATGGATGGTGTCGTGTGATGGCATAATTTGAGATGCCGCATTTGGATTCATCTTATAAACCATTGTCAATTTTCGTTGATCAAACACGATTGGATCATATTATGACATGGCATATTATAAGATAGTGTAGTTTTCAATAATATATTATGTTTGGTAAATAAAACGTTTCAGAGTAGCTTAACCTGGAATGATTCAATTTTTATGATTATACTCAAAGTTGACAAGAAAACACATAAATGTTTATACTGTAAAATTATATTTTTCACATAAAACATCCATTACATCAAAAGGAAACACTGAAGGATATGTGATTTAAGTTGATGTTTGAATTAAATTTTATTGCTGAATCCCATAATCAAGCTGGATTAGATACTGCAGCTTTCTATTGGTAAGAATCTATCTTAAAAATGAGCGGGTTCATGTAGAGTTGAAGCTTCTAGATAGCAAAATAAAGATGTTTGAACAGTTTCTGAGCATACATATCGAACATATTCTCTATAAAACCAGGAATTTATGATATGGTTAAACGTCGAAATTACAATAGTGAAAAGCGATAAGGATTTTAAGTGTTAAACCATAGTACTCTAACTTTGTCAAACAAAAATTTATTCGGTCAGATAAACGGTCAAATAAATTTGTCCTGTGATATCCCAGAGTCCACTTGTTTGCATTCATTACAGGTTTTTGAAAATGACCAGAAACCTTTTGTTCACACACTATCGGAAACAAACGGAAATGAATTACTTGAACAAATGGTTGAATTAAATCATCGTGCATTCCAGCCGTTTTTGCAAACGCTATTTCCTTGTGGTCGACTGAATCTGATTTTCGAATATTTTCATGGTACTCTTCGCAATGAACGTGGATTGCATAATAAACTTGGAATTTACACGTTGAATTTTCTGTCGTGGATTTTGATTTTCGATGTCTCGACTTTGTTTATCATTTTAATGCAATAAATTTCCAATTTGGTCTTGCTGGTTCTTTTGTTTCGCTTTTTTTGGACGTTTGATTTGCAAATACTATCCCAATGCGACTTTATTTTCTAAGATTCACGGGATATGCTTAACCCTTAACGGTCGAATGGGTCAAATTCGGTACACAAAATTTAAAGGTTTATGATAGGATAAATTAGACAGATCACTTTCGTATGCCGGGAGTATCGGATTCGGCACACGTTCTGCTCTCGTTTGATACGCGTTTGAGACGGCTGAGCCATGCGGCGCGCCAGTTGTCAACAAACTTCGGAAGTAAAATAATTCAGGCAGTTAAGGGTTAATGAGCAGAAAGTTTACTTCGAGTAGACGGCCAGCAGTATTACAGTGCTTCAATTATATTATCCCCGTAAAATCTTGCATATCTTGCAATTTTATCAATGATAGAAAATCATCAAAGTTATTGTCGAACGAAAATATTTAATCGGATATTTTAGGTACGAACGGAAAATGAAGTCTCATTATAGCTAAATTAATTTTGAATTCGCTAAATATAAAACTCGCCCCATGATGGAATCTTTTCTCACATTGTCTTCTATTGAGCTTTCCTGGGTTCACTGAAACAGATGAGTCCGGAAGACACATTCATGAGATTGCACGAATCTAGAAGTATCAGGTCAATCAATCCCGAACCGCAGATCCTGATTTCAACACACAAGCCGAAAGAATGGTTCATTAATTCAAACACGCAATCAGCATATTGTAGGGGAAAAGAAGCGTCAACCAAATCTTACATTTTACAGACAGATTGCTCTACACCTAAAAAGCACCAAATTAGCTAACATCTAGAGATTGCTTATCTTGGATGACCAATAAAGACATCATATCATGCAATGCGTCTAAATTCTATCTTAGGGAACGGGAGGTGCTTCGAAGCAGCGAACGTGCGCAAGCAAATGCATGCATCGAGCATCAATCATGCGTGAATCGATCTATCTTAATTTACCCTTTTTATTAGACTGCTTCTAAGCGCGTTATCAACCCCATGCTAGCAATAAGATAAGATTAGATGCGTTTATTATGCGGTTATCACACTTATCCATCTATAGGCAAATATCCAAATCACAGCAATGTCATCGACATGGGTTGACACTTCGATCTGTTTTGAAAATCGATTTCTACTCAAGCCTTTACTAGGTTTGGTTCATGTTAAAAGACACTGCCTCTATCACCATGTTGGCAGCCGAACATTTTGGACCTCGCATTATTAATGATATCATCCAAATTGGTAAATTTCGTCAGATATAGACGAGACCGTTGCAAATATATTGTTTTTAGTATAAAACGTCTGAGTATAAAATTATAATTATAGCAGTCATTGCTTATGAATTTTCCATCATAATTTTCGTAGGCTTTCAGAAAGTTTGAGCAAACGCATTGGATTAAAAATTGTATATAGTATATTCAATACAATCTACAAGTTGCAAGCTGCGCAAACACAAGATTAGGAATACCACTAAATCGCAAACGGATGCATTAAATTACACCCAAGGACCAATCACTCTTATTAACGAAATCTACAGACAAATTAGTTTAAATTAGTTATTTGAAAAAAATATGCACACTATGTAAGTTATCTATCAAATTTATTGTAGATATTGCAATAAAGTTATTATTAATGGTCCGACTGCCAGCCAAACTTGTCTGTAACTGATCTGGCATATGCGTAGCTGAAACAGCACGATATCAGGAGCAGCTGTAAAGCCCGGGTGATATGTTCCAGATGCGTAACATACTTATTATGTTTTTGCATTTATTTTTAAGTACTCCAGGACCTTCAATATTCTTATGATATATAAATATCTATCCTAAATGTAACACTGACAACCAAGATTATTTGCTCTTGAATTAGACAAGACTTTTTATGTTGTGAATGTTAGGAATCCATTGTGCATTAACATCGATATTTTGCCAGTCAGCTGATTAGTGCTGATAAGAAGACAGACAAATCTACACCCCAGTGATCCGAGAACTACGAACCAGCAAATACGAATTCGATGAATGTCGAAATTGTTCGTTTCAGTCAGTACCACCCCGTGATTAAAATGTCATGTCAATGTAGCATAAGCGAATTGTTTACCCACATATTATAAAGGCTTGAATTGAGCACCAATAATCCGCTCTCGGATGATATACAGACCATAACCCTTCGTGGAAACGCAATATCAGGAAGCCCGATTGCAAAACATATTGGTTGATGCATTGGTCTCGAGGTTGGAAAGGCAATAGGTGATTAGTCATGAAGTAGACGTGATTAGCGCTACATCAAGTATCCTTGAGGTGTGTGCCCATATCTAGAGAGAAATTTTATCTCGTAATTATCAAATCCCTTACCTTATGACTCAAATGCGATATTGTAGATTATTGGCGTCTGCAGTTAGTCACGGTATCCTCAACCGTGTCACTATGGTTTTCTCAAACGAATACTGCGAATATTTACTAGCCGCTTCCGCTTGTGAAGGCAATAATGTTTTGACGTTGCAGATCTTTTTCTCGGTCAAAACTACCAACCGTTTAACGTACCAGGTGTAACAGTTGATCGGAAAACCGTATAAATTGAAAGCGGCTCTAATATCCATTTATTAATTTTGGAACGTAAAACAGTTTGGTCTAGATTTTATTAGTTAAACGTTTCCGTAACCCGAACACAGTAAAAACCACATGTATTTTTAAAAATAATTTCGAACTGTCTACTTATGAACGGGACATAACATGTTATATGATGAAGAAAACTCAGAGGAATTGATCAAACGAAGCTTAGTACGAATTGTTTAAGCAGTTCACCAAATTTCTTCTTTAGTCCAGTTCAATGTTGTCGTTATATTTTCCATCCATATTTATATTCCGGTCGTATGTTCTCCCATTGTTGATAGCAAATTGCTACACACGTCAAAAGTGTAACGCTTTTCTGTTGAAATATGGTGTCTAGTTCGGAGTAAAATGCGGAGTATTTCACAAAAAGCAGCATATGTACACACACAAAAAAGCAAATGACTGCAATCAAAAGAGCATTCATCCCGATGGCATTGGCTAAGCCCTCATTCTCACAAATTGTGAACATTGATGTTTTGAAGATCGAATTCAATGCAGCACATGGAACAATTTTGCGAACCAACGATGCTGTTTCCGTTTGCAGTATGATATCAAAACGTTCAAGTAATCGCTTTGATTGATCGCGGAAGGCCGGGCGTATCGGCGATTCCAAGCTTGTTATGTTTGTCACCACCTGCAAATTGTGAATAAATCTAGTATAGCGTAGTTAAAGGCTGATGTGAACTCTGAACACTTTGAAATCACCAATTAAGCCACATAGCTACATTTATATACAGTGAGATAAATTTTGTCATCGCGGTTAAAATTCAAGTTTTATCAGGAAATTAATTCACTGTAACCAATTGTATATTATCCATTATGTCTGTTTAAAAAACTGTATATATCCTGCAACTAGTTTGAACATAATATCGAGAACCTGGAAATTATTAAATTTTTTAGATACAATTGTGTAAACGTCTCTTTGAACAAAGCTTTTTCGTACGGCTGCAGCACATCGGGACACAGCCTTATCGGACATTGTAATGATTGTCTAGGTTACGTGTAACCTTAATCCGGGACAACATTGTCACAGAATGTATAGTGAACTGTTATAATTTGGGTCTGCTCAAATGGTTATTCCATATTTTCACACTCAACATCTTACCCCATACATTGCGTATCGTTGTTTTATTATATGGAACATTCAATGCAAGACTTAACACTGTCTGCGAAAGGATTTAATATTTCTCAATTGGATTTATCAAGCTATACACATGCTGGTCCCATATTACAGGAATTCTCTTCTCCACATACTGGACTTACCAACGAAGCGTTTGGAGTGGTCTTATGATTATATTTAAATTTATTCAGACCAAAAAGAATCCACTCCTAGATTAAAAGAAACCCGAAGATCTTATTGGAACATGCAAACATACCATGGTTCAGATCATTCTTCCACTGTTTCAAGCGCATGATGATCCTGATCGTACTGTCCCTAACAGCACGAAACCGGTGGTAGTGTGGAGAAAATGCATGCAAACGAGCATTTTAGATAATTTAATTTCTCACTTTGATGTTCGCTTATTAGACATGGATATGTTTGACTCTGTTTTACCTTAAATGCATTGCTCCTTGCTCGGATTTGTATTGTATTACTTCTAAGCTCGATAATTAAATGGTGAATCATGCGCTGTGTGACTGTACATGTTAACTCTCGGAAGACTATGTGATTTTACTTCATACACCTCATTGTCCTGTAGTAAATGTTAGGCCGCTTTATTTTTATAACAAATAAGGTATCTTCTGAAATTCTGGTGATCTTAGATATTCGAGACTACCTGTTGTATGATGACATCCTCCTGGCCACTGATGCAAACAAAACCATTTGACAATATATGAGCATGCAGTGGCCTTTATTCGCTCGGCATTCATTGATTACATACATATCTCTCACGAACTTAGACTGCAATGATGTATGTTTTGGTCTTAGTTCACATACTACAATTTTTTTTAATGATATCTGCTGATTTCGGGTCTGTTGCAGATAAAAAATACAACATCCGATTTAGGTTACTCACATTATATGAGATTTTATCCAAAAAGCTTGTAATGTTTTGCGCCTGATTTGCAATCGTCCCGAGATTGTTTGGGATGTATGCCCCAAAATTGATCGATTTAAGTTGCTTCACAAGTTCACTATGCAAGAAAAGTGATGCATAATAATTCTCGTATTCACAGTTGTAAGCGAATTGCAATGCGAAATATATTGAAGTGAGTAAATTACTGTTTACTTGAGTATTTGAATATATTCGAGACCGATCGGGAGTCCATAATCATGAAAATAGAGTTTGTAATGAATCGGTTATAGTAAGTTTTTGGTAACGTTTCGCTTCTGAACACAGAAGCTTCGTCAGACCAAGGGTGTCGGTACGAACAGTGTTCAGGTATAAATGGCATTCTCTTGACCAATCCTGAGTTCACTAAGCTATACAGGGGAGATCAAGATAATTGATCAAGATAATTGATCACAACTCCTAATTGCTGTGTTCATCCCTAATTGTTTATTAATTGTTCAGGTCAGCGTATGCCGACACACTGCTCACGTAATCATGTGCGTATTAGGTGTGATGTTCGTTAATCCTAATCCGCTGCAAAACCGAACGCCAGATTGTTGAGATATCCGCCCCATCCACCTTGTTCACCGCATTCACCCCAGCCTTTGTTATTTCAACAGCCTTGGCGTGAAGTCTTTCCCTATAAGATTTCACACCCCGTCTTATCACTTTCACGTTATCAAGATCTACGCTGTGTCCAGTGTCTAGCACGTGTTCAGCTAGGGCCGAATCCCGAATCAGTGATTGATATTCACTGGGATTGCGGGGTCGCTTTCCCACTCGTTTCCTGTGTGCGTTTAACCTAGTGCAGAGTTCTCTAGACGTTTGCCCAATGTAAACACCCGTGCAACCCTTGCAGTTGATTTGGTAGATGCAGTTCGTCGCACAACCTAAAGGAGTCTTATCTTTGAGATGCATTAATACGGAGCGGAGAGTTCTACCTGCCTTATATGTTACTCTGATACCTGCGCTATTCAAGAGTCGATTTATTCCTTCGGAGGCGCTTTTGACATACGGTAGAGATACCGTAGCTCGCCAAACCTTTTCCGTCTTCGGTTGCGGATATTTAACTCGGTTCAATTGGCGTTTAATTAAGCTCTTGGGGTACTCATGATTTGCAAGTCGGCGACTGACTTCTTCATGAGCTCGTCTCTTATCTGCATCATCGCTGCAGAGGCGGTGAACCTTGTAGAATAGCGATTTTACTATGGACTGAAATACCCTTTTGGGGTGCGCAGATGTGAATCTCAAAATGGCATCCGTGTCGATAGGCTTACGATATACCGTTGTTCTAATCTTGCCGTTGTCTTTTTGCGCGAGACAGTCCAAGCACGGAAGTGTCCCTTCCGTAGACTCGGTTTCCTTTGTGACCTGGATTTTTGGATTCAAACTATTGAGATAACTATGAAAATGCTTATAGTCGTTTCGCTGTATGAGAAGAATGTATCGTCGACATAGCGGCCACCATATTTTTGATTTTAAACCGCTTCGTTCTTAAAGCTAATCTCTTCAAACTGCTCATGGAACATATGAACAGAGTTAAGTATCAGACAAACGATACGGACAAGGTTTGCGAGCTACGGTATCTCTACCGTATGTCAAAAAGCGCCTCCGAAGGAATAAGTCGACTCTTGAATGCGCAGGTATTATAGTAACATAATAAGGCAGGTAGAACTGAAATAATTAGAAATATTCTGATAATAAACGTGGATGCAAGCTCCTTCGTCAACACATTGGATCCATTCGTTTAGAACCGTCAGCGTGTTTGTCATGCATAAGCCAGATTTACGGAGAATATGCAGCGCGGCAAATAGTAAATTTTTGATTCCGCTTGATGGACACTTGCTTGTCCCTATGCACTTTAGAATTGTTAGCATAACAATAAGTCATTTGACATTAAGGCAGTTTGCAGGATCTAACTGACCGGCACCGTTGCAGATACATAAAATTACCCATTTGTTTTACTCCGGGGCATCACGACTTCGATCAGAGAATGTTTAAAAAATGCAATTGGTTGTGCAAACGGTTGCTGCGTGTATGCTTTAAGTGAGGCGGTTATGATGTTGTGTGTTTCCGGGGATTATTAAAGGTTTGATTCGTCACAAATTCCCTTGCATAATCGCTGAATTGATCTCAATGTCAGTCAGCTATAGCATCACGACCGATGTCAGTACGTCTTTTGCCCATATAATTGTAAACGGACTAAACGCATTCGCATAATGGTGGGTGATATCATTAGCCCACTTTTGTGACGTGACAGTTAACCCATTATTAATAAACACAGGTAAAGCACGTGTTAATATCGAATCGAACCTTAAGAATGCGATATTGTAATCTGTGATTTATTTTCATTTTCAAAGTCAGGCAGTAATAGTAACTTTACTTGTTCACTTTTATGAAGGCGATCATTTTGTCTTGAACTCTGCGAAATTGTAGACAATACGCACCAGTCTGAATGGTTCTATGTTCAACAGAGGCACTTTCGATGCGTGCCGAAGCGCAAAGCAAACGTCTATAACCCGTCAGCCATTCGGAAACGATAATTTCGGGGGATGTGAGGAACACATCACTTAGGTATTCTGTACGTTTTGAAAATCACAGAATTCTGGAAACCAATTATTACGACAAAATGAAATCTGTTTATGAGCAGGCTTTTTTCTTTTATAAATTATTTCGGCTAAACATTTTCAGGAACGTCTACAGGAAAAACACTACGGAATCCAACTTAGTCCCGATCATTAGGTGTTCTTCAACACATTTAAAAATCAACCTTGCCAGAAATACGGTGGAGAGATGCAACTTGTACTCGGAAAAAGAGAATTTAGTTGGACATGTCCATGTCCAGTTCGTCAAAATATGTTATCCTGAGCAAATTTGTTCATATTGCGTTGGCGACTTGCGTGTCGAACCACTCGCGATCACGAAAAAGAATTGAAACAAAGTCTTCAGGAGATTATCAAATCGGAAATAATTGACAGCTCTATGTTTTCAAGTTTCCGGATGAGTAATTAATAATAAAAATATATCAATTGACATAATGAATAAATGGATAATTGTAGTTACCTGGTTTCTTGAACCAACCACATCCAAGTGCTTCTTGGATATACAACGATAAGAAAATTAGGTCGATCATCAAGATTATCAATAGGAATACACTGAAATCTCAGTACTATGCCACCCGTTGGGACCGAGCAAAAGTGGCATAGTAGCGAGAGTGGCATAGTAACGAGGTTTTGTAAAAAAACGGCTTTATTTGCTCAATCGATCAGTCCAAAGCTCTCAAAAATCGTCGGCTGACGCATCTTCTTTCGTCGGATCTCGTTCATCTCGTTGTCTAGCCGATCACACGCTTGCATCACACCGGGCTTCCCGCTTGTCTGCTGCATGAACATTCGGACAGTGATCCAAGCACGCTGGGCTTCCTCGAACAAAACGATTTCCTCGACGTTCACTTCGTCTTCGCTTTCCACCGGCTCCTCATTGTACAGCATCTCCTCCGCAATCTCCTCCAGCGTGAAGGACCCGCCAGTTGCGACGCGTTTGTCGGCTTCGAGAAAGTCAGGCAGCTCGATCTGCTCGTTATCGTGCATCTTTTCCTCGGCAGGCAGAGCTTTCCAGATCTCGAGCAGCTCCGCATCCTGAGGCTCAGTTCGGATTTCTTCTTCGATAAACTTGGCTTTCGCGAAACAGTTCCTGATTGTCGACTTGCTGACCTGCTCCCCAGCATACCGGGCGACGTGTAGAGCGTCGAGCAACGTGAACTTGAACTCCTTTCCGCGATCGTCCATCGTCTCTAGCCGGCGGCAGAGCAACAGCTTTTTATAGTGGCGCTTGAAGTTCTCTATGATTCCCTGATCCATTGGTTGTGAATTGGCTGTCGTATTGGGTGGGAAGAAGACCTGTTGGATGTTGTTCAGCTGGAGCTTGGGAGGGTGGCCAGAGAAGTTATCGAGGCAGACCAGAACTCTGCGTCCCTGCTGGCCGAGTCGTCCGTCCCACGCACGCAACATCTCCTCGAAAATCTCCGCCGTCATCCACGCCTTCGTGTTCGCCTTGTACGTGACCGGGATCTCCTTCTTCTTAAAGAAACGGGGTCTCTTGGAACTGCCGATCACCAAAAGGGGAAACTTCTCGCTGCCGCTCATGTTTGCCTCAACCAGAAGAGTAATCCTTTGCTTGCTTTCTTTCCTCCAGTACACCGCTCTCCCCTGAAAGCCATGGTCTTGTTCGGAAGCAGTTGCCAGAAGAGTCCAGTCTCGTCCAGGTTGAAGACATCATCTGCAGAGAACTGTCCGAGTAAGGGCCGGAGAACCTGCTGCTGCCAATCAATAAGGGATTGTGAATCCACCGCTCTAGCTTCGCCCTGCACTGTCTTGAACGTGACGCCATTGCGCTTCTTGAAGCAGTCTAACCAACCGTCGCTCGCCATGAAGTCTGGGATGTGCATCAGCTCGGCCAGTTTCATCGCCTTCTCCTTGATCAGATCGCCGCTGACAGGCAGATTCAGTCCTCTTGCTTGCTTCAGCCACATCAGCACTCCCTCCTCAAGCTTCGGGTCTTGAGGCTGCGTCAGCTTTATGCGCTTCGATGGAACTCCAGCTTTGATTGCAGCTTCAATTGCATCCTTCTTGCTGAGAATGCCCTTCACGGTGGTTCTCTTAACTTCGACGCCCCATTTCTTGCTAATCTCCCTCGCCAACTTGGACTGATTCGGCTCCATATTCGCAGCATCGATGATCTCGAGCTTCCCCTTCAGCGTAAAGTCGGTTTGATTGCGTTTCTAAGCTGACATTATGGACTGAATAGTTTGAAAAATAACGATGTCACTGTTGTGAGTGTCTGTTTGTGCGCGCGCTTTCGTGGGTCTATCTATCGATACTTAAATCAAGAGTAGGAAAGAGGCTTGTTGTTGTACGTGAGGTGATTGGCTTGTTGTAGCTGGCGTCAGGGAGAAACATCGCGTGTTTGACCTTGAAACCGGCTGACTATATGAGTAAAATGCGCAAAAACGCACTTTTAAATAGTCACTGAATAGTGGCATAGTAACGAGAGTAGGGGGTGGCATAGTAAATTTATTTTGTATTGAATTTTGTCGGGACCGAGCAAAAGTGGCATAGTAGCGAAAGTGGCATAGTAACGAGGTGGCATAGTACCGAGATTTGAGTGTAACGTGTTTTCTGTGTATGGGTAAAATCCATGGTTAATGCGACCGTAATTTAGCCCCTGACTCGATAGCATTATTAAATAATGAAATGGTTCCAGGTGCATGCTATGTCTGTGTTCGTTGCAGAGCTACATCTTTGCACAAAGCCGATACTTTTGAAACAAAATTAGAAAATAGAATGGCCGGTTTGGAGTTGGGCCTTCGACGTGTGGAAGAAATGTTGGTAAATTATGTGAGTACGCAAGTGATCACTGATGTAAACCATCATATCAATACATCGATTTCGGAACAACCATTGAAGGAATCTAAGACTAAGGCTATTCGGGTGCCAAAAAAGCCAAAAAGCAGGGTTATTCCCGTTTTGGAATCAGCTAAAACGACCACAGAAGTAGGAAATTCTTACAGAGATATGCTTTTACGGTCGACCTCAGCTGTACACTCCAAAACTGCTGTACCCGACTCACAAAGTCAAGCCACAAAGGTTTTTAATTCTAAAACGCCTGACTTTCCGATACGAAAAAAAACACCCCATACAGGCTGAACGTTATATGTACGAATGTCAGCGAGTCCCAAGAAAGCCTGTTTGATAGCAAACAGAAACATGATGTCGATAAATGGTCTGAACTTTGTCACCTAATGAAAATTGAACATGTAAACGCAGAAAAGGTGACTCGTCTAACCCGCCATTCATCTTCACCTCATATTGGTCAACCTCGCTTGCTCAAGGTAACACTAAAATGCGAGGCTGATATCGAGAACGTATTGCGGAATGCATACCTACTCAAGTCAGATTCCGACTCCAACTGCCGCATATATCCCGATGTACCATGGTGGGAAAGGAAGGGCAGCTTGAACGACAGGGAACAAATGGTATCGCGAAGTATAGTTCTACTTGGTGTACCAGAAAATACTTCTAAAGCATCGAATCAGGAAACGGTAGAGCACGACGTCAAACAATGGCGCTACATTGCGTGTTCTCTCGATATTTCTAATGCTGTTGTTGTGGACACTTTTCGAGTTCCTTTTTCGCCTAAATATAAGGGGGATGGACCGAAACCTCTCAAGATTACGTTCTTGACCAGCGCTATGGCTGAAATAGTAAGGTCGGAATGGACAAAAGGGAAACGAACATTACCCAAGGATGTTAGACTTAGCCCACCCAAACCAAGTCAAACACTCTCCCGTTTGGAGATAGCGGATAGCAGCGTTTCCATCCAAAAGGAGGAAATCAATGCATCAAAAAACGACGTAGGTCCGGCTCAAATCGAGTCGGACTGAGCAATTCACACCGAAAACTAATTGTCGATTCAAGCCGTCGGCGACCAATAAGACGCACACATGTTTTACCATCCAAAGAAGCCGGACCAATAACTTCGGTTTACACCCCGTCATTACTCACGAAAAATACGATTAAGTGCATCTATACAAACGCGAACAGCCTTTCCAACAAATTGATCGAATTGTCCGAGATTTGTAATGAAACGGCGCCAGACATAGTTGCAGTAACAGAAACGTGGTTCCATGCCTCATTGTCTGATAATGAACTCTCTTTGCCCAATATGTCTCTATTCCGGCGTGACCGTTTAGGCGATGGCGGAGGAGCAGCACTCTACTTCAAGCAATCGTTTATCTGTAGAGCTATGAACGACGTGATCCTTGATATCACGGACACACTTTGGTGTTCTCTGACTCTTACTTCAGGAGACCAATGCATTATTGGAGTGATCTATCGTTCTCCAACAGCAACTCTCGATCTAAACAATAAACTGATTAATGCTTTGCGCTATGTAACAACGCGATACAATACTCAAATATTAATAATGGGGGATTTCAACTTTCCTCAGCTCTATAGCCGAAATGATCATCCATCAGAGGCACTTGAAAATGAACTTCGAGCCGTTTTGGATTACGCACCCCTTTATAACCACGTTTTTGGATTTACTCGTATGAAAGGATCAGACCAGCCGTCTACCTTGGACCTTATACTTACATCAGATCCCACAGCTGTTGAGAATATCGTTTATAAACCGCCGATCGGACGAAGCGATCACGTTGTCCTAGAATTCGAGTACGTTTGTAGCGCTAGACGCAATAGTGACGGGACAAAATGCGTCAGAATGGTGAACTACCGTACTCTGTGTGCCGAGTTACAAAGCACTAGTTTCGCACAACTGGATTATTCCGATCCGGATAGTCATTGGCGATCTCTCTTACAGCACCTTAAATCTATATTGGAGGAACATTTAATGTTTGCTTTAAGGAAAACGTCTCAACGAAATAAATTTTTACTACGAAGTAGGACTAAAAAGTGGATGAAACAAAGGGCAGTAGCGTGGGAGTTTCACAAGGCTACCAACACAGCTCATTCTTGGGCACAATTTACACGACTGAGAAAACAAAGTTATCAGCTTAATTCGAGATGATAAACAAGAGTTTCGAACGCAATTGATTACTCAGATGCACCAGAATCCGAAGCTCTTGTATAGACTTGTAAACGATAGAACAAATATTAAACCAGGAGTCTTTGCCCTGAAAACTTCGTCCGGTTTCACAGAATCCATAAATCAGACCGCTGACCTGTTAGCAGACTTTTATGCCGGAGTTTTTGCGCCGAAATCCATGGAGCCTGATCAGGAACCAATCGTTCGACTTGACCTACCGACCTTGAGTGAAGTATTGATTACTCCGATGGTGGTAGCGCAGTACTTACGAAAATTAAACTTAAAGAAATCTCCAGGACCAGACGAGATAACTCCAAAGCTGCTCAAAACCTGCCATGCGCAGCTATCTGAACCTCTATCTTGCATGTTTAATAATTTGCTTCAAGCTGGCGTAGTGCCACAAGACTGGAAACTGGGACAAATAATACCCATTTACAAAGGTGGTTGCCGTTCTGATGTTAAAAATTACAGGACGGTGACCTTGCTGTCTTCGGTATCAAAAGTTTTTGAGCGAATAATAACCGCAGAAATCGTGCGACATCTTGAAACGAATCAACTTTTGGCAGTTGCCCAACATGGATTTCGCAGAAATCGCTCTTGTCTAACAAATTTGCTGACAAGCTTAGACGATTGGATGAGGATTGTAGATGCGGGGGCTGTATTCATGCGTGCTACCTGGACATTTCTAAAGCGTTCGACAGAGTTGATCACAATTTACTCTTGAACAAGCTAAAGAAACACGGTGTTGTTGGAAGACTATACGAATTGCTAAGAGATTACCTCAGCAACAGACACATCCGAGTTCGTGTGGACGGCCTATTATGGAAGAACATCGATGTCACTAGCGGAGTTCCACAAGGCTCAGTGCTTGGACCAATACTGTTTCTAGTCTATATGAACGATATACCACTACCAAATGATAGTAAGATGGTTTTGTATGCTGACGATATAAAAGTATGGAGGCAAATCAGAAATGCTGACGATTGTATCTTGCTGCAAAACGATTTGAGTGCTTTGTTCAACTGGTCATCTGAAAATAAACTGTCATTGAATATGCAAAAGACGAAGATGATTCAGATTGGTCGTGACCTTGGCTTTTCCTATCCATACAAGCTCGGTGACATTAACCTGGACTACACTGAAAAAGAAAAGGACCTAGGTGTCTGGATTTGCGGCAGTTTGAAAAATGGTCTACAATGCGAAACCGTTTACAAAAGCGCGTCTCGGCTGCTCGGCATGCTACGGCGGATAGTTGGACGTTTTTCCCCGGGGTGTTTTCCTCTCATGATGAATACATATATACACCCGGTTCTAGATTATGCCGCACAAGCCTGGACACCATGGCTCCAAAAAGACATCTTACTCCTGGATCGCATATACCGGAGAGCTTCTAAGCTTGTCATTGTTCTCGAAAATATGTCATTCGCCAGGCGACTCAGACAACTGGAAATGAGTACACTTGCACAAAGGAGAATGCGAGGTGATCTCATCCTCGCATACAAAATACTAACTACTGTTTCCCACCCCTTGGATATATTATTCCACCTCCGAACTTCCAGCAACAGCCGTGGCCATGGTTGCAAGTTAGAAATACCACATTCCAAACGGAACTGCCGCAGGTATTTTTATTCCGTACGTGTGTGCTTTGCTTGGAATTCCCTACCTTCCGATTTGGTAAGCTCAAACAGCTTATCTATATTCAAATCAAAACTTGACGATTATATGAGAGCTAACCCGAATTTTTCCCCGAACTATTAATAAGCTATCATTGTCCCATTGATTTTGATTTTATTTATACTTATATATATATATACATTTGTACCTATATTTCCACCCTGTGGTTATTGTAAAGTTAATTGTTTTTCAACCATAAATCTTGA
>JACCGJ010006322.1:0-24642 GCA_013407085.1 Atriophallophorus winterbourni
CCTCTACCCCGTTTGTTTGCGCTTACTCTTCGATAGAATCCGTAGCTATTTAAGTCCCACCCTTCCCCATCTTTTGGGATTTTACTTTGTCATGGTTGTGTGGCAGTTAAGCATTCGGTACGCACTACCGGTGTAATGCTGCCTGTGATGATGATGATGATGATGATGATCCTTCACTGAAGTGCTTCTGTACACGTTTTCACGTACACGATAGCCTTGCACAATCTTTTTATGACGCGCTTCCAACGATCAATGCTGAATGGTACGGTACCCGAAGCCTGTTTTCGGCTACCAGTAATTTCCTCGTGTTCTTTTTTCTTTATTATATCTGTCTAGGCCTGTGCAACCTGACAGTATCTTAGCCCACATTTAGTCTGTGACTGTGTGGCACTTTCCCTAGATCTGGCTTGTGCTTTCATACCCATCGCGTGGCCTTCTAGGCTTTTGCCGTTTAGCGTCCTGCCAAAGAACTTTGTAACATTCACTGAACAATATTGTTCAATTATTACAGCACTTTTAGAACGAATGAGCACCATCATTCAACATAGATTATAAGCCGCAACTAGAACCAATCTACAGATTCACTCCCAGTATAGGCTCATTATTTTCGTGTGCGCCGGTTCACCTAAGGGTGTCTCAACCCTACGTGGCACTCATCAACTGTGTTTTGCACAACACGACTCCAGGTTTGTGTCTCATCACTCACCAACCAAACGACTCTGCTCATATGTAAATATATTTTGATAGTTTATCAGCACTCTCACGGTTTATGACTGCATACTACTTTACCCGACACAAAGCAGGTCTTGGAGCACAAAAACAACAATGTGTACTGGTTTGTATCTTTGCACAACCATCTTGTTTTCTACGATGAATGTTTCAAGTATTTCACGAAATATTGTGGCCTACAAGTGGTGATTTATCCATCCTAATTGTCTTTCACGTATGCCGCTGGTTTCATTGCAAATCACCGAAGAGATGTGGTAATTTTGGCATGGTATGATGTATGTATGTATGTTCTGTTTGGCCTCCTTCGGTCGATATCTCATCACTTTGCTAGTCAGCCTTTTATACGTTTATTTTTCTGTAGATTTTTTAGTGTTCACCCATAAACTAACAATTTTTTTCTACACCCATAGCCGAAAAATAGCGCTTTACCTATAATTTGATGTCCATCAAGGAAGGTTACGTTAGGAAGTGGTCGCGTGAGTGAATTTTTATAAACGAACGTGACGATTTTCAGCCTCCAAAAACAGGTGGAATGACGTATATTGCAAATTGCTTTCTTCCGGTTGGTTTCAGTGGTTTGAAAATCAATCATCCACGTCACCCAAACGAAGCGTGAATATTCACGTAATTTAACCTTTGATTTTGACACTTTTCATTCTAGACAGTTGCCAAGTTCCTCGCCTTCGGCGACATTTTGCACAATGTTCCTGGGAAACCTCCGGGATTAATTCCTTCTGAGTACTCGTTGTCTTTCGCTGTTCCCGACGAGCCGCATGAAAGAACCAAGGTTACCTTTTTCATGTGTAACAACCCGTCAGAAATGAAGTAAGTACTGATGGAGTCGTGTAACTTTCTTTCTTTCTTGTATTCAATCCAACTTGTCGATTAGGTACTACACTTGGGGTCATGCATTTCATCGGTGTTACCTGCGTAGCTCTGAAATACTGCACAATCCCACATTCGTTCAGGGTCGCCGCCGAGGAAGTAAGCAACAACAAAGTTGATCGCTCGTACCAATTGACAACAAGGGATGGAGTTTTCTGAATTGATTACCTGACAATTGAGTCTCGTAACATAAACGCTTCTTTTCCGAGCTCACTTACAGTATGTCAAACTGCAGTCTGATTTCACTGTTGTGCTTTCGTAGATCGTATAATAAAACTCAAACCCGATGACGTGTTCAGGTATTAAACTCTGTGGACGGATTTGTGTTCAAACAATTTTTCTCTAAGCTGCTCTATTTGAACCCCAATGATTTTAACAATCTATGGAATAGTTTAGAAGCAGAGTTGACCAGCCGTAAACCAACTGAAACGAATAAACTGCTTACAAAGATGAGCCTATCGTAACACAAAGTGCAACGCAATCATGAAGATTGTAGCGGAATAGTCTCGAATTCGGTGCATGTGAAGCGGTGTCACCGGGGTTGCGAAGCTTTAAAAGTAGTTTTCAGTGAAATCCTTGAATAATAATAATACGCACGGATGTGTAATTGCACTGTTATTCTGTACTGCACATGCAACACTGGTATGGTATGGTATGACAGCACAAGCCTGATCCAGGCAAAGTGCCACACAGTCAGATACTGCACGTGGGCTAAGATACTGTCAGGTTGCCGAGGCCTAGACAGATGTGGGGGAGGAAATAGAAATGGCAGGGAGACTGCAGCGTGTTTCAGCATGCAGCTCACTACCGTTGGCCAATCAATTTAGCACGATGTTAGCTGTACAGCACAGAAATGCTGCACGATTGCACATCCGTGCAGGCAACTTAAGTCCTATAATCGGTGCAATGCAGTGCCAGTGGCTGTTTTGAAATATTTTGGCAATACTCCAATGACAGTGCACATGTTGATTTCAGGTGAACTCAGAATTTATATATCAGTAGTATATGTCACACGCTACCGATAAAGCAGGAATTCTGTATATGTGCACAAGACTGGATCCAGGTAAAATACTACAAAGTAAGAGATTGTGCGTAGGCTAAAATACTGTCCGATTGCCCAGGTCTATACAGATATAAGGGAAAATGGTAGTGAGACTTCAGTGTGTATCCGTATGCAGCTCAATACCGGTGGCAAAACATTTTAGCACTGTGTTAGCTGCGCAATACATAAATGGTTCACAATTTTGCATCGTGCAATCGTACTAACAGATATACTATCTCAGGTACGATGTAACCTGAAGACAGGATACCGGTGTGTTCATCAAAGCACTGAGTTGAGGCCATGTTCGTCTTACAATCCTATCCATTAGTCTACCTGCTATGAGTATGGTATGATAGCACAAGCCTGATCCAGGCAAAGTGCCGCACAGTCAGAGACTGCACGCGGGCTAGGCTACTGTCAGGTTGCCCAGGTCTAGACAGATGGTATGAGTCCTTAATGGTGCCTAATTAACGAACGCAGCAGTGGTCTCTAACTGTAATCCACAGAGCATGCTTATTCTACTGCGGCAACGTCCCTTTCGCTTGCAAGGAGTCTTGATTGTTAGAACGGCAGGCACGTTGAGGTCTGTAGCAGACCAAATTACTACAATAATGTCCCCAAGAACGTTGGAGAAAAGGCAGGTTGACGTTGGAGAAAAGGCAGGTTGACTGGAAGATTTATAGCGGTAGCCAAAAGGTACACGAAGGTACATGGTAGCAATCACGGAACACGAATCAACGGAAAGTGCGTTATCAAGGTCAATTGTTATATACAGTAAAACAATGTTGTCACACAGCCCCCTTCCAAGAAGTCTGGTCAGAGGAGACTTCTGATCAGGAATTGACAATTGAACTGGCCAAGCGGTGTCAGGTCGTTCCAGGCTGGAACATAGTCTCTCAGCAACCAGTAACTTCGAAGTCAGCCAAGCACTTGATCTGCGTGGGTCGATTGTCGGTGGTGACCAGGGTAGGATACACGAAAAACCGATCAGTACTAAGCCAAGTCACGTCTCACATGGAGTGAACGTGCTGCCTGAGCCGAATCACATGGGGTGAACGAGCTGCTAGCGAGAATCGCCCGTCTGGCATGGTCTTAGTATGAACCCAGTAGGAGCAGATGTAGGCACATCCGTAGGCTTGACAACAAAGAACCAGAAGCTTCGAAAACATAGTCCGTGCTGAGAAGTTCCTGCACCCCCAGGGTCGATGGCGAACGGCCTCGCCTGGAGAAAGCTGAGTGGCGTGTAGTCAGGCTGGTAAGGACCTTGTCTGATAAGTTTCGTGTTGGGCGGTGTGTGCTGATGGTAAGGGCTACCGGGTAGGATGGCGACAGGCGTCGGCGATCCGGGGGTGGCGCGTGCCACGATTTCCACAGCGGGAGGTACAAGCGTACAGAGGGGGTACACGAAGGATGCGTGTATTCCAGGTTACCGGATAGGATGTCGACAAGCGTCGGTGATCCGGGGGTGGCGCGTGCCACGAGTTCCACAGCGGGAGGTACAAGCGTACCGAGGGGATACACGAATGATGCGTGTATTCCAGGTTACCGGATAGAATGGCGACAAGCGTCGGCGATCCGGGGGTGGCGCGTGCCACGATTTCCACTGCGGGAGGTGCATGTGTACCTGAGAAGTGAGAAGAAGTCCAAATACTCCTTATGCTATCCGCCACTTCAACTCCATGCTCCAATCTTCACGACGTTTTTTTATTTAATGATTCTATTTGTCCAATATACCTATAACTATTTCCATTCAGTTCAGCCACAATCTCTACGTTACTCCTTGCTCGCGATTTCAAACATTGATAAATTTCTCTTTTCAGCTCTTGGAGAGATGCTATGTGTTCGCTTGTAAGTTTACGTTAAATCTGTTTAATCACATGCTGTTCATACTGAGCTGCATTAATGGCCAATGCTGAGGAACCTTGAGAGAGAGGCCGCTACACGCAGTGTACTTTCGAACTAGCCGGCATCCCCTCACACTGCCAGTGTCTGAAAGTTTTGTGTCGTCAAGTGCAGTGGGAAAATGTTGCACTTTAAAAGCTCGCTTACTCAGGATTGGCACTCCCAATCTTTTAACGTCCAAGTCCACCAATCACACCAATGGAGTTGTCTCGCTGTTTGAATGCTCACATCGCCTGTACTTACACTCCGCGACCGATTTCTTGGCGTTTGTCGTCATCAGGTGGATGGAATAAGATCAGATTTAGAGAGACTCACAACAGTGGAAAAGTATCAACTCACAATTAGCTATCGAACATACATCTCATTCCCAAACTGCTACGGAATTCGCTGGAAGCGTTTCTTACACCTCGACTCAAATCGACTTTGTGAGCGCCATACAAATGAACAACGTCCGTCTATATCATGTGGGAATAAGCATCTACACTTAGTTTCCCATCCGACCGCGTGATCTCATTTGTTCCTATTAGATTGGTGCAGGATGCCAAGCGGGAAATTTGTTGAAGTTAGTTCGTATTCGGTGCTGATTAAGCATTTCGGAGGATGATTTGAAGCACTGCAGGAGAATCACGGGTTGTATGCTAGAGTACGTGATACAAATTGTTTTAAAATCCATCTGTATGAATGTATGACATCACAAGCTTGATCCAGGCCTAGTGCCGCACAGTCATAGACTATACGTGGGCCAAGATACTGTCAGGTTGCCCAGGCCTAGACAGATATGAGATAGAAAGTAGAAATATAACAATAAGACCCCAGTGTGTTTCCGCATGCAGCTCACTATCAGTGGCAAATCGATTTGGCATGCTAGACTGGAATGTTGCACGCTTGCACATAATGAAAATTAGTAAAAAATGTGAGGATTAATTTGCCTTGTATTCTCTTTTATGGAAGAGTCTTCAGGCCCAATCGACTGAGTCGCTCAACGTATGACGAATGTTCAAAACTGTTGACAGGGGTAGATACTCCATTATATAAATGATCCCGATGGTTTCGAAGCTTGGGCAGCATAATCCACTGCCGGGTGTACACACGTGTTCGTAATTAGTGGAAATGCACCCGGGGAAAAACGTCAAAGGATCTATCATCATCATCACAGACAGCATTACACCGGTAGCACGTACCGAATGCTTAACTGCCATACAATCATGACAAAGTAAAATCCTAAAAGATGGGTAAGGGTTGGGACTCAAATGGCTACGGATTACATAGAAAAGTAAGCACAAACAAACTGGGAACAGGCGCCTACACATCGAATGGAACATGCATTCAAACAAGTTTCGTTAACTAGTAGAGCGTCATCAGTATGGCAGCTTCCTTGCGTCTTTCACTGTATCATAACAAGCTTTTCTCGTCACTCCGCTTGACAACATTCAAGGTTAAGTAAACACTCCAAGATGCTTACTGCAAGACAGCCATTGAACGCCGTCTCGGGACAAATCCTTAGGCGTAACTAGCCATTGCGATATCTGATCACGGGGACACCAGCCTGGAAGACGCGTTGTGCCAACTTTCGAAAGGTTACTAGTAAGGGTTTTTAACTGCTTATGCCATGTGACGGTTTGGCTACCCCGAGATTTACGCCAATCAGGATGTGGCGGCGCAAAAAGAATCTGTTTCGGAAGTCGCTGGTCCGGCATCCGTAAAACGTGACCCAACCAGCGTAACTGATGCAGGTTAATCTGCTTCTCTATATCAACATTACTACCGAACAATTTATTTCGGAGAGCGTCGGCTCGTATGCGATTGTAACAGCTAACTCCTAGAATGTTGCGGAGACATCGGTTGTCAAATACTTGGAGACGCTGAATGTGTTCTTTACGTGAGCTCCAGGTTCCGCACCCATACAGTAACACAGTCAAAGGATCCGCCGTAATATGTCTTAAATACGAAACGCACGTTTGTAAACATCATCACATTGCAGGTCATTTTTCAACCTTCCACATTTAAGTCCTTTTCTTCGACTGTGCGTTGGTTTCTAAGATGATGCGAGTAAGAAAAGCCGTTTTTCGCCGCCGATCTGAATTATTTTGGACTTTTGAACGGCAGTCGTCCAGCCAGGCCGTTCTACAGCGGAAAGCAATCGTCATCTAGATACCAGGAAGCGTTTTTTTTTTAAGAAAAGCGGTCTATGTATGTATATTTTGATGACCATACCTGAAAAGCACATAGAGGCCGACTAGTTGGGCACGATTAATACTACCATTTTTATTTTCCGTTCTCATATCTGCCTAGGCCTGGGTAATCTGACAATTTCTTAGTCCGCGTGTAGTCTATGACTGTGCGGCACTTTGTCTGGATCAGGCTTGCGCTTTCACACAAACATACAATTCTACCAAGCACATTCAAGTAGTCCAAGAAACACGCTTTGACACCCAGTGATTTACTGCTGAGTACTAGCATAACTTCGCAAATTAGCATGATAACAGCGTCAGTCTCGGAAGGCGTATTGATTGACATTCTTGTCAGATCTTTTCTTTTGCGGATTGACAAGAACGCGATCGTCTTCAAGAATTTTCAAAGCGACGATGAGCATATTTTTAAACGTAACTGTTCTCTAAAATGCTCACATGCATGCTGTGCTGTTTGCACTCATCAGGTAGTGTGATAGTACGATCAGGATCCGCATGCGCTTGAAAGAGTGAAGCAGTTTGAAACTGTCTTCTGTTTTCTTAGGATCCCTGATGATTGATAAACATCGAGACTATTGGTTGAGCCATTTCTAGCGCGCGGACCTGTCGATTTCGTCTTGGGAAAAAGTTGTTTTTTCATTGCCCTCTGCTTTGCTTTGTTTTTCAGTTGTACACGGAATATCAACCGCAACCTTCTGACTATCCACCCCAGGGGCCCACTGCAATTCCTCCCGTTAATCCAGGAGAGATTGAATTTGGAAGTAAGCAGGCTTTGCTCTACGAGATCGATCAGTTTAGTGTATTATTGTGCCCACATTCTACGCACTTACGCAAACTGGTTTTCAGGCGCCATTCACTCACCCTCGCCCCTTCTCCTGTTGGTTGAAGCAGTTCCGCCGGGCTCGGGGAGCCAATCATACAGGCCAGAAGCTGGACTTGGTTATCAGTACTACTGTGCTGTGCGGCGAACATCGTGCTAAAATGCTGAAGCATGCTGGAGTCTCACTACCATTTCCTGTTCTTTTTTCTTCCTCATATCTGCGTAGGCCTCTGCATCCTGACAGTATCTTAGCCCACGTGCAGTCTCTGACTGTACGGCACTTTGCCTGAATCAGGCTTGTGCGTGCATCCATTCATTTGAGACGCGCGCCATATGGGAGCATTTTATAGGCACTAGGAGCTATGACAATCTTTCGAAACGTTTATCCCTGTTTGTCATCATCAAATGAAGATTGCGTTCAGTGAGCCTTGAAGTGGTAAATAAAGTAAAACTTGAATGCCATTGTTATGTAGGGTTCTTACAAAGAACCACAATTTACAAATACACAATTACAAAGTGATTCCCTGTTAAACGTTCGAGACGCTCAAAATCACCATTTGGTTGTGGCGAGGAACTAAGTCTTGATTGTAGCTATTGACTGTGGCATCCGACAGATCAAAATTTCCGCACTCTTCACATCCAGGTATTTTCATTTCTACGCATTCCAAACTCCACATCAGCTTGTCTAGATGATAGGCAATGTTGAGTCGAACATCTCATCTCTCACTTTTCCTTCAGAGCCCGGTCCATCCTTCACACAACCCCCACCCCACATGCCACCTCCCGCGCACAACTATTATCCCACGCAACCTGCGCCACCAGTGAACCAACCGTATTACAATCCCAACCAGTCTGGACCCCAGTCGTATCCACGTCAACCTGCACCACCTCAGGGCTATCAGGCGCCGGTCGCTGGTCAACAATTAACCGGGCCCAACAGACAGCCTTATCAAATTGTCTACGTGGATGCCGCGGTTGGTGAGTATCGTTGTTCGTTTTGTGTGGGTGTGTAGTCTACCATCGGAATTCCCTCAAAATGTGATAGCGAATTGAAAGGTTATAAACGGCACAACTTATCACTATCTCCTCCTGGAGGATGAGTCGGCTTCAATGAAGATTCTTGGGAATTTGGGTACAATGCGGCGTCCCCAGCACCACTTGGCGTTTGTTCGAGTCAGCTTCTCTAGCCTTTGCACGACATGCAATGCAGCAGGGAGTTGCCAGAAAGAAGTGGTGTGCACCAACTAACCGTGTACCAGACTTTGTTTCAGATTTTTCCTCATGGTTTTTTCCCGAAGCCTTTTCCGCGATCGGTTGTCCCGCAAGGCAGCGGAGTTTTAAAATCAGGGTTTTCCTTCCCTTAGATGAAAGGCCCTCCCAGACTAAGGAGCTCCATCTGTGTAAAGCAAACTGGCTTTCAGGCGCCAGTCACTCGCACTCGCCCCTTCTCTTGTTGGTAGAAGCAGTTCCGTCGGGCTCGGGGAGCCACTCGTGCAGTCCAGAAGCTGGCCTTGGTTGTCAGAGGCTATTTGAGACGCATGCCATATGTGTGTGTTGGCCTCCGTCGGTCGATGTCGACCATGGATGTACATCACATCGCATGAGTTTCATGTTTTGCAGCTTTCTGAATGACTAAACAGTCCGATTCGGGAGGACCAATCTCTCCCGCAGCGCTTGCAACGATAGTCAGAACTCTGTTGTATTGCATCAGTTGCACGCCGGCTGCGTGATCTGCGTTCAGCAGCCAAGAGCTGTATTTTCTCCTCCCCGGCTTGCAGACAACGCTTTACACAATGCCTCTAAAGTGAGCGGTCAAGAGCAAGTTCTTCCCAGCTTGCGGGGTCAATGTCAAGAGCTTTCATATCTCTTTTGCAAACATCTTTGTACCACAAGTGCGGTCTGCCCAATGGCCGACTTCCTAATTGCGACTCACCGTAGAGTAGATCTTTCGGAATACGACCATTTTGCATTCTATAGACATGACCAAGCCACCGCAGGCGGCGCTGACGTAATAGGGTGAACATGCTCTGCTAGACCAGCTCTGTTGGAGCACTTCAGCGTTAGTCACTCTGTCCATCCAACGATAGTGTTCAAGATACGACGGAGCTTCGTGATGGAAAGCATTCAGCTTCCGTTTCGCGTATTGCGTGGGTGGTCAGTTTCCTGCCGTTATAATAAAGCATTTAGCCGAAACGCGCTATTATATTACCATCATCTTGGTCTATTTCAGTCAGCTTGCGGTTACCCCCAAACACGGAGGTGCAATCGAGACAGAATGAAGCTGCTCTGCAAGCCGCTTATCAATCACCGTCATGTTAGCGAGAGGTTATTCGCAATGGTTGAACCAAGATATGTGAAATGATGTACTGGTTCAAGCTGACAGTTTCCAACAGTGATGATTGGTGGCGATACAGTCCCTTGACAAAGGACTTTGGTCTTGCTCATGCTGATTGTTAGCCCAAAGTCTTTGCATGTATTATTGTGCCCACATTCTACGCACATCACACTCGGTTAACATGGCTGTTTACCGTCATCAGATGAAGATTGGTTTCTGTGAGCCTTGAGACAGTATTAAAGTGGTAAATTAAGTAAACCTTAGATGTCATTGTTACGTATAGTTCCTACGCTGTCGTATGCAATCGTATGTATGTATGTATGTATGTATGTATGTATGTATGTATGTATGTATCTATGTATGTATGAAAGCACAAGCCTGATCCAGGCAAAGGGCCGTACAGTGAGAGACTGCACGTGGGCTACGATGCTGTCAGGTTGCCCAGGCCTAGACAGATATGAGGGGGAAATAGAAATGGTAGTAAAACTGCTGCGTGTTTCAGCATGAAGCTCACTACCGTTGGCCAATCAATCGTACAATACTTCTGTGCTGTGCAGTTAACACCGTGCTAAATTGATTGGCCACCGGTGGTGAGCTGCATGCTGAAGCATGCTATAGTCTCACTACCATTTCTGTTTTCCCCCTCATATATGTCTAGGCTTCTGCATCCTGACAGTATCGTAGCCCACGTGCAGTCTCTGACTGTACGGCACTTTGCCTGGATCAGGCTTGTGCGTTCATTCATTCATTTGAGACTCGCACCATATGGGAGCATTTTATAGACAGTGGGAGCTATGACAATCTTTCGAAACGTTTATGGCTGTTTGTCATCATCAAATGAAGATTTGGTTCAGTGAGCCTTGAAGTGGTAAATAAAGTGAAACTTAAATGCCATTGTTATGTAGGGTTCTTACAAAGAACCACAATTTACAAATACACAATCACATAGTGATTCCCTGTTAAACGTTCGAGACGCTCAAAGTCACCAATTGATTGTGGAGAGAGACTAATATGAGTGATCAAAATTTCCCCACTCTTGGCATCCAGTTATTCTGGTATTTTTATTTCTACGCATTCCAAATTCCACATCAACTTGTCTAGATGATAGGCTAGTCAGCAACATTTTATTCATGCATAAGTGCCTCACCCCGCAATTTTGAGTCGAACATTTCATCTCTCACGAACCCTATGCAACAGTGGTATTCAAGTATAACCTTGTTTACCATTTATCCACTGTTTCAAGGCTCACCGAACCTAATCTTACTGTCTCCACCTGATGACGGCAAACAGCCAGAAACCGGTAGTGGTGTGTAAGTGCGGGGCATGTGAGTAACACATTACTTTGGTTATCTCATCTCTCACTTTTCCTTCAGTGCCCGGTCCATCCTTCACACAACCCCCACCCTACATGCCACCTCCCGCGAACAACTATTATCCCACGCAACCTGCGCCACCAGTTAGCCAACCGTATTACAATCCCAACCAGTCTGGACCCCAGTCGTATCCACGTCAAGCTCCACCACCTCAGGGCTATCAACCGCCGGTAGCTGGTCAACAATTCACCGGGCCCAATAGGCAGCCTTATCAAATTATCTACGTGGATGGCAAACCCAAGAAAAAACGATTGTCTGGTTTGAAAAATGCCGCGGTTGGTGAGTATCGTTGTTCGTTTTGTGTGGGTGTGTAGTCTACCATCGGAATTCCCTCAAAATGTGATAGCGAATTGAAAGGGTATAAACGGCACAACTTATTACTATCTCCTCCTGGAGGATGAGTCGGCTTCAATGAAGATTCTTGGGAATTTGGGTACAAAGCGGCGTCCCCAGCACCACTTGGCGTTTGTTCGAGTCAGCTTCTCTAGCCTTTGCACAACCAAGTGCGACATCTGACATTCCATACTTCCCTCCAAGGAAGCGCTCGGAGTGCGCTATACATCCAACTCGGGCATTGAGATCGCCGACAAGCACTACTATATCGCCTGTGCGTGCTTTCGTTAAGAGAGAACGAAGTTCTTCGTAGAATTCGTCCTTCACCTCATTTGCCCCACAGTTCGTGGGTTGGATAACAAATGATTGTCGCGGCTCTTTTTTCAAAACATGCTAGCCCCATTTCGACAGCGCCACCTACACTGATCTCATTTGCATGCATCTCCAACACACAAACACACCCCACGACCAGTATCGTGCTGTTTGCACTCATCAGGTAGGGACAGTAGGATCAGGATCCGCATGTGCTTGAAACAGTGGAAGAATGGTAAACAAGTATCGCATGTATGCTACTGTTGGATAAGGCTGGTACGACCAAGCTGTTCAATCACATGAGTCCACACTCATGTAGACTGGTTTAAACCCATGATCATGAATATAAAAGCTCATTTGCATGCAACTCTATCGCACACACACACGCACACCCGCGACCTGTTTCGTGCTGTTTGCACTCATCAGGTAGGGACAGTAGGATCAGGATCCGTTATTTGTTGATGGTTGTACAGCAGTCAACCATCGGGTACATGCTGCCGGTGTAATGATGGCGACGATCATGTTGATGTTTTTCGATACCTACGTGAACATGATCATTATTAAACATTGAAGAGAATTCAATGCTACTTGACATTACTTCCTTTGGGTTTTTTCCAGGGATTTATAGTTTGAAAATGTAATACTTTACAACACCACAGGATGAGGGTATGAATGAAAATATGAAAAATATAATAGTTTAAAAGAAATAGAGAATATCAAATATAAGCCTCACGAATGATATTCTTAAGCATACGTAAGTCCAATTCCGCTTTAAACGCCGCCATGCAAGGCGAGTCCACCACATGTTGGGGTAGGGAATTCCAAAGAAATATAGCTCGTACGGCGAAAAAATGGCGCCGACAATCAATACGGGAACTGGGGACGTAAAGGTATAAGGTATGTCCACGTGTCACTTTCCCATCACACACATCCAGTAGGTGTTTTAGTGGATGTCCTTCGGTAGACACCATTCTATAGGTCAGAATAATATCGCGTAGTATCCTCCTTTTGGTAAAGTCACAGACTCAGACGTCACAATCTTTCGGTATACGGAACGTTGCGAGAATATTCCAAATATTCTTCGAAAGATACGTAACAATCTGTTGGCCTGTCGATAGATATTCTGTCAGTGCACCGTGCTCTTCAGGTTTCCACTAATCCATACTCCAAGATCTTTTTGTAACTTGCTCCATGTCAAGTTTTCAGTTCCAAATCGATATGCCCAAGGAACATTCTTGCCAAGGTGGAGCATCTTGCATTTCCCTATGTTGAATGTCATATCATTCATGGCCGCCCAATTTGACACGTTGTCCAAATCCCTTTGCAGTTTCTCACAATCATCTGCAAACGTAATTTGCGTCCAAATTTTCATATCATCCGCAAACATGACCATTTTTGGATGTTATAAGGGGGTTAAATCGTTTATGTATATTAGAAAGAGGAGCGGGCCTAGCACGGATCCTTGTGGGACCCGCTGGTGGTTTTGAACATTTTAGATCGCACCCCGTTTACGTTAACTCGGGTTCATTTGGTGTTGTATGTGCCATCACGGGATTCGCTCTTACCCAAGGGAATGAAGGATCACAAACTAAGCTCGGTTGAGCTGTGCATAACATGTTCCACTCATGTCTCCCTAACACATCAACCATAACGTGCATTTCCCACCCTTTCCCCAGGTCTCGCGTCTGGATTGCCCGGTGTCAACTTTGCCAATCGAATGTTTAGTGGTTGGGGTGGTGGTTTGGGTCGCATAGGTTGATTCGGTGGTTTTGGACGCTGGGGCAGTTGGAGTTCGCTGTCGAGTCTCAGCTGGTCGGATTGATTGCTCGCTGGTATCGATTTTGGATTGCTTAGTCTTCATCGAGTAAGTCGTGTGCGTTTTTCTTTTCGTTCCTTGATTCACGTGTTCATGTTATGTGGCAATGCTTGTTGTTGTGTTGTATTGTCGTTCCCCCCCAGGCATCGTCTCGGATTGTTTGGGAATTCCCCTTTGTGATCTTGACCGATAACAGCCCTCGAATGATGTCGTTTGTCTGCCGCTCGTCACTTCAACGGTGCTCGCTTATTTGAAGAATTGCCGTCAGGAAGATTGATCCTTGGTTTTCGCAAGAGAATTCCGGGGTGATGCATCGTTATTCAACCCACCGCTATGCATGGATTTTTGAACCATGGCGATACAATGTAGGAAGCTCTCGATAGGTGCGATTACGTAAAGAAACCACGAGCTTCGCCCGATTGAACTCGGGGTGTCGAACAATCTTGGAGATAGGCGATTGGTACGCAGTACGATTGGGTGCATACATAGGAAAGTGTTTTATCCCTTATCTGTGGTTCTTTCCCTCCGCTCGATATTGACCATGGCAAGCTCATGGCCATCTTTAGCTTCCTGCCGTCTCATCATTCGGAAGTAGAAATCTCACCGGGCAGTGTTCACAGCGATAAGCGTTAGTCGGTCGATCAAGCAACCTACAACTAACGTGCTACATTGGTTTGCCACTGGTATTTAGCTGTGCATGGAAATACGCTGGAGTCTCACTACCAGTTGCTCTCGTATCTTTCTAGTCCTAGACAACCCGCGTGCGGTCTATGACTGTGCAGCACTTTGTGTCTGGATCAGGCTTGTAATTTCGTACATACATACACCACTTGTTATTCGATCGACTGGGCCTACGGAAAAAGGAGTGAGTGAGACTATCGCTGAAGTAGACGGTACTCTTATCACTAATAAGAATCGCCGCCTCTCTCGTTGGGCCGAACATTTTGAAGAACAATTCAGCTGGTCGCCTGCAACAAAATCTTTTCCTCATTTGAAGCAATGTGATCCTTGGTCTGTTAGCGTAGATCCCCCTAATGATTCAGAAATTAAAGAATGTATCGAATCGATGAAACGGTTCAAAGCTGCCGGCCCCGATGACATACCACCTGTTTTGTTCAAAGAAGGTGGCCAAGTCCTAATTAGCACATTAGGCGATCTCCTCCGTGAAGTGTGGTTATCAGAATCCGTCCCTCCGAGTTGGGGCGAATCGGTTATCATACCTATATTCAAAAAAGGTGTGCGAAGCTTATGCTCTAATCACCGTGGGATAAGTCTCACTCCCATCATTACGAGATTATTAGCGTCCATATGTCTTCGAAGATTAACTTCGCATAGGGAATCACAGATCCGAGAGCAGCAAGCTGGCTTCCGGCCTGGCAGAGGCTGTGTCGACCACATTTTTACTCTTCGACGGATCCTAGAACTGCGGCACACTTATAGACAGCCGACAATAGTCATCTTTTTAGACTTTAAAGGAGCATTTGACTCAGTCGACCGAAATGTCATGTTTAACACTTTGCTGTGCAAAGGCGTTCCGCAAAAGTATGTCAACATACTACGTGCACTTTATGCTCATACATCCGGATGCGTTAGGGTTTACAACGAACTCTCACCCAAATTCCACACCACAAGTGGCGTCCGACAAGGATGCCCGATTTCTCCGTTTCTGTTCAATTTCGTAATGGATGCAATTATGGAATTGTGCAACGATGGTGCCCCAGCTTTCGGAGTTCACATATTGCCAGGCGTCAAGCTTCTCGACTTGGATTATGCTGATGATATAGTTCTCCTCTTCGACTCGTACACAGATGCACAGGCGATACTGAACAAGCTATCTAGTATTGTGCCCGCATTTGGAATGCGTTTTGCACCCTCTAAGTGTAGTGTTCTGCTGCAGGACATCGACATATCGAACGAAACATTATTACTTGACAATCAGGCACTTGAAATTGTAGATCGTTTTACGTATCTCGGTAGTTGTATCAATAATTCTTCATCTTTAGATGACGAGGTATCGGCACGCATCTCTAAAGCGACCGTAGCATTCCGCAACCTAGGTCACCTCTGGCGTCAGAAAGGACTATCTCTGTTACTCAAGGGTAGAGTCTATAAAGCGACAGTTCGCGCTGTGTTACTATATGGGTGCGAGACCTGGACCTTACGTAAAGAACACATTCAGCGTCTTCAAGTATTTGACAACCGGTGTCTCCGCAGCATTCTAGGAGTTAGCTGTTACAATCGCATGCGCACCGATGCTCTCCGAAATAAGTTGTTCGGTAGTAATGTTGATATAGAGAAGCAGATCAACCTGCATAGGTTACGCTGGTTGGGTCACGTTTTACGGATGCCGGACCACCGACTTCCGAAACAAATTCTTTTTGCGACGCCACATCCTGATTGGCGTAAATCTCGGGGTGGCCAAACCGTCACATGGCATAGGCAGTTAAAAACCCTTACTAGTAATCTTTCCAAAGTAGGCGCAGCGCGTCTTCCAGGCTGGTGTCCCCGCGATCAGATATCGCAGTGGTTAGTTACGCTTCAGGATATGTCCCGAAACCGTGTTCAATGGCGGTCTTGCACTAAGCATTTCTTGGAGTGTTTGCTTAACCTTGTATGTTGTCAAGCGGAGTGACGAGAAAAGCTTATTATGATGCATGACAGTGAAAGCCGCAAGGAAGCTGCCGTGCTGATGTCGCTCTACTCGTTCACGAAACTTGTTTGAATGTATGTTCCATTCGAGGTGTAGGCACCTCTTCCCAGTTTGTATGTGCTTACTTTTCTATAGAAGCCGTAGCTATTTAAGTCCCACCCTTCCCCATCTTTTAGGATTTTACTTTTCCATGGTTGTATGGCAGTTAAGCATTCGGTACGTGCTGCCGATGTAATGCTGTCTTTGATGATGCGACTATCTCCTTGGAGGTGTTGGGATTTGAGTACAAAGCGGCCTTCCCCAGCACACACTCGGCATTTGTTCAGAGTCAGCTTGCTAGCCTTGTGCCACACCAGTGCCAACCTGCCAAGCGAAACAGGGAGTTGCCGAGGAAAGAGGCGTGTGCCCACCAACTAACGTCTACCGATGATTCCAGGATTTTCCTCAGGGTTTTCTCCCGAAGCCTTTCCCGCGATGGGATATCCCGCAAGGCAGCGGAGGTTGAAAATCAGGGTTTTCCTTCGCTTAGATGAAAGGCCCTCCCAGACTAAGGAGCACCATCTGTCCGAAGCAAACTGGCTTTCAGGTGCCAGTCACTCGCCCTCGCCCCTTCTGCTGTTGGCAGAAGCAGTTCCGCCGGGCTCGGTTAGCCACTTGTGCAGGCCAGAAGCTGGACTTGGTTGTCAGAGGCTATTTGAGACGCGCGCCATATGGGAGCTTATCCCCGCTGCCACCCCCGGCTATGACAACCTTTGGAACCACTTGTTACCTGAAGATGACCAGCCACATGGTGCCTAAAGCGCAGGTCTATTTTCCAGAGCACTTGTATCTCTTTTTCAACCGTAACAAAGTACGGCTTGTCCAAAGATTGAATTCAGGATTTCAACCCTCCTAAACCGTTTCCCAACTCAACGTAGGTGGCGCTGTCACAGTAGAGTGAACATGTCCCGTAGCCCAGCTGTTGAGAACCAGAAAAGTTCGAAACCCAACCCATTCCTGTGGCAAATAAGGATAGCGAAACCTTTTGGAAAGTGTTTAGACTGCGTATTTGATAAAGATCGATATTTGCCTGGATCCCGGTGCAGTGAATTATTGTTACCTCTGAGAGTAACACTACTACAACGCAACGCAGTTTTCTAGTGGCCTTCTGCGAATGACCTTCAGAATCACAGACTTGTATAAGTGTTTGAAAATTACAGATAACTTACGGTAAAAAAAACATGGTTAAGTAAGCAATCCGTTTAGGTCTAACGCCCTCCCACCCGATTCTACTCATTCCCCGTGATGGCTGCAATCTGCGTGCGTTCGGTAGTAAGCTATTTGAGATGTATGCTTAGGACTGGTATCGGTATGGTCGAATTTGCTTTCCAGCAGCAAATGCTTGTCAGCTGTCCTACTCTGACGACATGTTTGTCGTACGTCAGAACTACCATCGAGGATTACGATTCGAGGTTCCTGAGACCGTGAAATCAACCAGGAGTCGTCCATGGTCTGCCGTCTAAACGCTGTTGTCCTCCATCGATCAATGTCGACCATGGATTTACATCATAAACGCTTCATGTTCCACTGCCTTTCGAATAATGAAACAGTCCGATTCGGACGGAAGAATCTCACTCTCCCAGGCGCAATGAGCGCTATATCTTATCGGTGTGCGGTCACTTAATCGTCAGACACTTAAACGGCGACGCTTAATCCCTAGACACTTAACCACCAGACATTTAACCCCCAAGTTCATCCGCAGTCACTTAATCCCCAGTTTGATAACTTCTGGTTTTAAGAACGTCAATCTTTCCGTATCGCTGAGTATCACTGAATTGCTCGAGATGTTACACCATTCAATGAAAAATAAGTGAACTGAGGATGAAAGCTGATAATGAGACAGACGATGATTTACGCCTCATGATTGTGACGTTGAATGATGCATTACAGTGACTCTTATCTTGCCAACATCCCACCATGTGGACATTGCTTAGCGGTTTGCGAAAGGATTGCCGATAGCATACGGCCTCTGTTCTTCAAGCAAGTGCTGGGGTTGATATCAAACAGAAGAAGAAGAAGTATGCGCATTCTTCAGAAGTTATCAAACTGACTGACTGAAGATTAAGTGACTTGGGATGAATTGACTTGGGGGTTAAATGTATGGGGATCAAATGTCTGGTGGTTAAGTGTCTAGGGATTAAGTGTCAGTAAACCATCTTATCAACCACACCATACACTGGTGGTAAGTGGAGGAGGGTATTTGCCTTCGTGTGTATGCGGTATGTTTACCTCCACTCAACCTCGATGACGTTACCTCAGCTTCGTTGCCATGGTGACGTGCATTGCGATGTCATCATCCTAACGTCACGAGTGCGCACGTGAAGTTTTTCAGAAACGATTTGGCGGGGTCTGTGTAATGTTGTAAGTGCGGGTGGAGGATATGAGCACCACAATACATGGGTCAATTTTAACCGCTTGATGGGGAATTACTTCCCCCCCCGCTCGTTGATCAAACTTTACCACTTCTCTCTTCTCATTTTCAGAGTTTCTTTCTTCAACAACGCCATCGCTCCTCCCGCCAGCCAGATTTGCATTACTTTCGTGTTTGCTTGACTTTGTTCGCAGATGATTTGACACTGTTTTCAGCTTATTGTCAATTTCATTTCTCTTTTATCCAGCTATGCATGGCAATCAATATTTTTGTTGTTGTTGTTGAAACATCTCTGTTCGAAACCTCGATCGTCACAGAACTGAGAATATTTGCACCCCTAGATCGCCTGTTCGAGGCGGCTCTTATTGTAGGTGGTCAATCGGGGGCCAAACCGCATTTTCCCTTCTGACATTCATCATTACGTTATTTGCACAGGACACTCGACACAGCATTATCCACGTCAACCAAAGGTTGTCATAGCCGGGGGTGGCAGAGGGGATATGCTCCCACTGTTTATAAAATGCTTTCATATGGCACGCGTCTCAAATAACCTTTGACAAACAAGTCCAGCCTTTGGCCTGCACGAGTGGCTCCCCGAGCCCGGCGGAACTACCTCTACCAACAGGAGAAGGGGCGAGTGCGAGTGACTGGCGCCTGAAAAACAGTTTGCTTCGGAAAGATGGAGCTAGTTAGCCTGGGAGGTAAATCCATCTAAGGCAAGGAATACCCTGATTTTAAACCTCCGCTGCCTTGTGGGATACCCGATCGCGGGAAAGGCTTCGGGAGATAACCCTGAGGAAAAATCTGGAGCAGAGTCTGGTAGACACGCCATCTCTTTCTGAGAACTCCCTGCTGCCTTGCAGGTCGCACTTGGTTGTGCAAAGGCTAGAGAAGGCGACTCGAACAAACGCCGAGTGGTGCTGGGGACGCCGCTTTGTACCCAAATTCCCAAGAATCTTCATTGAAACCGACTCATCCTCCAGGAGGAGATAGTCGCACAAAGTAAAGTAAGTAGTACGTCCACGTGACTCTACCGTCCCAATTAGTCCGAGATTTCAGTCTGTCCAATCGTATTTACATTCATCCACGACACAGGAGAAGGGGAATTGGTCAAACTCGTTTATTTCAGAGAACCAAACACACGTCTATCTTCTAGGCCTGACAGTATCTTAGCCCACGTGCAGTCTCTGACTGTGCGGCACTTTGCCTGGATCAGGCTTGTGCTTTCATACCATACCATACCAAGACAAATCATCTTACCACAACTCTATCCTTAACATGTCTCTGTACATGGTCAATCGATTTCGTGCCAACTGTTTCGCTCCCAGGCCTCACCACACAGGGCGAATTGCATATCCCTCGATGGCGGATACCGTTTGTCACTCGAACCGTTCTCACACACAATCCTCCCGAATTTTTATTGGTTCGCGATTGTCATCATCGATCGTTTCGGTGTTTTCTAATCTTGTGTTCCGGAGGGTGATTTTCTGGTTTACTGACACCTTATCGTCAGTCACTTAATCCTTAATCCCCAGGTTTTGTAGTTGTTGTTGTTGTCTGTATGTATGATCATAAGCCTGATCCCGCAAGTACCGTCACAGTCAGAGACGCCTTGGGCTCGGTATACTGTCCGCGCCGCTCTCAGCATTACACGAAGAGCCGACTCTTCATAGCAACGTTCTGAGTGTGTTGCTTGTATGCATCGGAAAATGCTGGAGAACTGACGACCGCTGCCATTGAACGCAAAAAACGTGTTTCAAAACGAAGTGCTTGAGAAATGATTCTAACGTATTTTTTGCCACCCAAAGAATACACCATTTCGAATGCACGAGCATCGTGCGAAAAGCTGGTCTGGAGGTGGATCTACCGTCTTCAAAATACGATAGTGGAGATGGTTCGGTCAGTCCTGCAGGATGGATCCCAGTTGCGCATAACAAAGTGCCATCCACTGGCTTCCGCAGTAAACGAAAAAGTGAACGGGGGCCCAATGAACTTGGCCGCAGAACGTTGGTAACGGCGAACTACTACAG
The DNA here is from genome assembly GCA_013407085.1 of Atriophallophorus winterbourni. NCBI lineage: Eukaryota > Metazoa > Platyhelminthes > Trematoda > Plagiorchiida > Microphallidae > Atriophallophorus > Atriophallophorus winterbourni. The sequence continues at coordinate 20,827 of JACCGJ010006322.1, forward strand.
TACAAGGATTCAACGGTGCCGACGGCACGAAGCACCGGCAGACGGAACCACCCGGCGTGGGGTTGTTCTTGGCCTCATGTGCCACCCGGCGCGGAGAGGACTAATTAGTGGTTCGCTCCCCACCCTCACCATACAGGGCATGTTAGGCCCATCTAGGCGAATTGCATATCCTTCGATTGCAGATAACGTTTGTCACTCGAACCGTTCTCACGCACAATCCTCCCGAATTTTTATTGGTTCGCGATTGTCGTCATCGATCGTTTCGGCGGTTGCTGCTCTTGTGTTTTTCCGGAGGGTGATTTTCTGGGTTTGTTGACACTTAATCGTCAGTCACTTAATCCCCAGTTTGATAACTTCTAAAAAATGCAGAATACGTTCAAATGAATTCATTTAGCATGAGAGATATGCAATTGATTTTACGAACGTCAATCTTTCCGTAGTGGAGTATCGCTGAATTGCTCGAGATGTCCTGGCACATAACTCAGCATACTTCTTCTTCTGTTTGATATGAACCCCAGCACTTTCTTGAAGAACAGAGGCCGTATGCTGTCGGCAATCGTTTCGCAAACCATTAGGATATGTTCACATGGTGAGATGTTGGCATGATGCCAGCCTTCTAGAGCATTATTCGTTCGGGCAACACCACTATTTGCATCTTCGGGTGGAAATATAGCTGGTGCGAAGTTTTCTCTTCTACCTCTAGCTCATCGACCTTGAACAAAGGTATGTTCAAAATAAGATAACAGTTTATTCATCCTCTCACTTTGAGGCATAGATTCGGCTAAAATCTCAAATGTGTCGACGACATCATTCAACGGCACAATCATCGTCTGCCTCATAATCTTCTTTCATCTCTAGTTCACACATTTTTCATTGCATGGCTTGGTATAGATGAAAATCACATCCAGTCACTCTTGCGCGGATGGGACGTTTGATCGAAATGCATTCATAGCTGCACTTTCAAAGTCAGTTAAAATGACATCTGGTGCTGCATTCAGTGCCATATCTCGCAACACAATATGTAAATTAATGTCCATCGACCTTTGCTACTTGTACCATAATCAAGATTCATTGCACACATTTAAATAACTTCTTAGCTTAAATACCTTCCCTGGGGATTAAGTGACTGAAGATTAATTGACTGGGGATGAAGTGACCTGGTGATTAAATGTCGGGGGATTAAGTGACTGGCCACCAGTTTTCCGCGTATCTCCACAACATGACTGAGGATATTCGTCGTGACCCTTAATCGCTCGCGCTCTATTCTAAGATGATTGAGACAGAAGGTCTACCCACGCCGATCAAAATTTTGCCGCCATCGAATTCTTCGATTTACCTAAATAGATTTCGACACATGTGCATTCTGGGTCCATACAGATATGGTGAAAAAATCACATGAAGCAGCGGAAAAGTATTAAGGAACGTTATGCTTGCGTTCGCGTTGGTTGGGATGTGTTAAGAATGCCTCATCACCATGTACTATGCAACGCCTTACTCGCAGAACCTACTAGAAGTGGGTGCAGCGTTTTCTAACCTTCGCCACTTGTGGCGTCGACGCGATGTTTCACTCCCTACTAAAGGCCGAGTGTACAACGCAGTAGTGCGTGCTACACGACATCATGGCTGCGAAACCTGGTCTATCCGATCGGAAGATGTCCGTCGGCTTTCTGTTTTTGATACCCGTTGCCTGCGTAGGATTGTTCGCATTCGGTGGCAGCATCGTGTTACTAATATGGATGTCTGCAAGCGGGTGTTAGGACCAGGTGGCCACGGACTGAGGGAAATGCTGATGCTTGCTCGCTTGCGATGGTTGGGACATTTTTAAGAATGCCTACTCACCGTTTACCGTACCGCGCCTTATTTGCAGAAGCTGGTAGAAACGATCGGGCGGCCAGTCAATGACGTAGCGCGTTGGGATAACGAAACTTACCATAGCGCTAGGCTCAGTTGGGCGTATTCGTTTGCTTGGGTGGGGTCCAAAAGATCCACTTAATAGTTGGCTGCAAAGCGAAGTCAGTGGCGACAGTGTATTTTGTTATGTCAATTTTTTATTCGACATTCTTATATCATACTTGATGAAAAAGAAAAACAAATAATCTCATGCAGTGAAACTACCAAACAAGCCGCCTTTGCGCATTTGCTTTTCCGCTTGCCCACTCATTTTTACGTGCTTTTCCTGCTTCGTGTTGCTTGGCACTTTGTCTGGCTCCAGCCTTGTGCTTCACGATGATGATGATACTAGGAAGTCACAACCAACTTTTGGATGACTCTTCCACACAGTGAATCAAAGTTAAACGTTCAAATCAATGGAAAGGGCCAGCTTGAACCCGCTTACTCTGCTAACGGATTCACGGCTTGCATCTTGAACCCATCCCCTTAGCCAAACTCTAGAGATGACCAATCTGCGCCAAAATATATCCATGCCAACCGATGCACGGTCAGTGCACTTTGGCCAGAGGCGTATGAACATTCCATTACTTGGTCAAACGTAGGGTCGTCCGCTATTCGTCTCCACGTTTGCGTTTATTCACACCACCCACGCAATCAAATCGTATTGATTACTGTGAAATATCACGGTGAGCAGTACTCGCATAGTTTGGACCAAAATGGTAATCGATAAACAAAATTCAACGTTCTATTCACAACGAATGAACTAAACCAAGAGTAACGCCATCGTACAAAATCAATGCCGACGGAAATTTGCAATTTCAATCGAGGGGGTAAAGTCAAATACTGGGTTGCGCCACGAATGAAAAGTAATATACTTATGTGTTGCTCACATCCCCCGAAATTAAACTCCACTACCGGTTTCTGGCTGTTTGCCGTCATCAGGTGGAGACAGTAAGATTAGGTTCAGTGAGCGCTCAAGACGCTTATGGATGACCAGAGTGATGTGTTGCTCAAATCCCCCGAAATTCGTTGCACGAACCCTATGCAACAGTGTCATTCAAGTATAACCTTGTTTATCACTTATCCACTGTTTCAAGGCTCATTGAACCTAATCTTATTGTCTCCACCTGATGACTGCAAACAGTCGGAAACCGGTTGTTGGGTGTAAGTGATGGGGATGTGAGCATCACAATATACAAGCTTGCTTGTATACAACATCTGTTTGGGCACATTTGATTAAAAATATTGGCCGCGCTAACTTAGTCCAACCGTAACATACAAGCGCAACTTGATTCAAGATTCAAGAATTTATGGTCACAAAAAGCACATAGCTTCGCACAAACAAATTACCATTCAATAGTAAATTTCGTTAAGGACCATAGGTAATAAAATACACATGGAATTTCAAGTATAGTTCAAGTTTGTATAGTTACCACCAATGAGTCCTACGCAGGTGTCGTCCAAATCGTGTATGCAACAAATAAGTATCCCAAAATTTAGAATAACGGTTCGATCTGGGTGAGAGATGCAAGAGTTTGCGGGGAGGAATCCAAAGGAAACAAAACAATAAAAAATATTGGCGCCAGCTGATAGGGAGTGGGGGGTTTGCAGTGTCACTGCGTGGGCTGCGCGGATGACGTGACTCACGCATTCGAATTAAAGGTTTAATGGATGACGTGTGGTATTTAATATTTTGTATGTTAGTATCACATCGCTTCGAAGGCTTCTTTGAAGGGGAGTGGGAGCCTCAGTTTTTGCAATCGTTCCTCTTATGTTAGTTTCCGGAAACCTCTTATGAGTTTGGTTGCGCGATGGTATATTTTGTCAAGCAATAGTATATCCTTTTTTAACCACGGAGTCCAAGCTTGTGATGCATGCTCCATGGTTGGAATTATATAGGCTTTCATGATGGTGGGCAACATTCCA